>JAEUYN010001216.1:0-21904 GCA_018257835.1 Euura lappo | reverse complement strand
CATGTAGATGATTAAATAAGCGATTATTCGTAAGGTTTATACTTTTCGCGATTCAAACACCTCGCCGAAACTTCATTAACTCATTTAACTCCGTTAATTCGTCTGCGCCATGTAATAAGACCGATTTACATTTACGGCATACGAAACTCGACCCTCGCTTGGATCCACTAATGAATCATCATTTAGCCAGAAGTTATTCTGAAATCTTTTTGTAAACTAATTCTTTATTCCGGGAGCGTTTCAGCTTCTCTCTTTCGGGGCTTACAGGTTTGATTATTATTCCCGTAAAGTCTTCTTCACGGATAAACAAATGTAGAGAATAACAGAAAAAAAAGAAGAAGAAATTGAATCGTCCAGTTACGTTCGATAATTGCGTAACCTTACGAACTACACGTCGTTTCGATAATCGTTCGACGGTTGTTAAACCGATCAATAATTTTACAACTCTATAAAATAATTTCGAGTTCGATGGGATCGTTAAAAATTATGAATGTACGCGGAAACTATCATCGTAAATTAGTTTTTATTGTCAATGTAAATCGACTGTCATTAAAGTCCGTCATTGGCACCTGATAAAATAAAAAATTGCTTCGATGAATTTAAAGCGATCTTTTTTTTCTAAAATATAATTCTTGCAGCTCATTGTTTTTTGTGGTTCGAGTAAAATTGCCATTTTTGCGAAAACTGTGACTGTGACTGATCCTCGTGGTGGAAAATAGCTTTCGCATTCAATTCCCGCAGTATAGTAGTTTGACGAGCTTGAGAAACTAGAACTATTCCAGTTTTGAAAGGATTTCACTTCTTTGGTATAAGTTTTGAGCTGCGTTGCGGATTTCGGTTACGACGTATAAGATTCGAGAAAACTTGTGACCACACATTTTCGGCATACCTTCGTACGTACGGTGAAAACCTTGCGATATAATCCTTTAGAGAATTTCTATGAATCAATTTTTGGTTTTCGATGATATAATTCTACGAAATTCTTAAGCATGCAATTCCGAACAGAAAAATGCAAAAACTATTTAGATCCGTGCAAAAATAAAAAATTCACTGATTGCGTGGTTTTGTGCCATTGCATTCTTTCATTTTTGATCGAATCCAAAAAGTCTTATTCAACCATTCCGTTCACACTGTTAAAAATATCTGGAAATTTCTTATACAAACAGGAATGAAATTTACAAATTCTAGTTATTTACATGAAATTAATATAAAACATCTTGAAACTTTATATTTGTGTCTTAATATTGAAAAAAAAGAGTTTTCAATCACTATATCTCAATATTGATATGGTTTTCTTTAATTTATGAAACTGTTTTTTTAACATTCTTAACAGTCCATCCAATTAAAAGCTTAAAATTTTTATTTTTTGATTCCCAATTCTGCAATATCTTATGATCTGATTCAGCAATTATTGTAGCAGTGGGAACCCATTTTCAAATGAAATTATCATGAATTTTCATATCATATGAGTATTCAGCCGAATTTTAAAAACGTTTTGTATGCAAAATTTAGTTTAATCTTGGCTATGAAATTTCAGGATGGTTTCAAATTATCAAAACTGTTATCTGAATATTCAAATATTGAAAAAGTTGAATTTTAATATACAAATAGTATATTATGCACCACGGGAAGGAAGCAGGCGATTTTTGGCGAGCGCGGATTTTGCAGAACGAGTTGCAATTCGAGGGCGCCGAAGGCGCCAGAGAGTGAAAACGAGTTCTGCAAAATGCGCGAGACAAAACGCCTGCTTCCTTCCCATGGCACATATGTTATTTTCTACCACATATGCATTAAAAACGAGAGAAAGTGAGGTTAGAAACACGAGAACGGTGTTCTCCACTGGGGGCAGCACTTTCTTAGTTTATTTCATCGTTACCATGGTTACGAGAGGTTTTTATCCCTGCTGCCAAAGTTTTTATCCCTCTTGACAAGTTTTTATCCCGCTTGACAAGTTTTTATCCCGGTTTATTGCCCCGGTCAGAAAACTGTGGCTTCCATCCTGTTAAGGAGGGCAAAAAACACGAGTTTTTAATGCATGTGTGGTAGAAAATCATATAATGTCTTTATACAGAGTGAATTCCTAAAGTGTAAGCAGCCCAAACCTAGTGCGCATGCGCTTACCTGAAAAAATTGAATGTCGGCTGAGATAGCAACCGTCGATTGGGTATCCCAGACAATTTTTCAGTTTTTTCAGATACGCGCATGCGCACTAGTGTATAAAAAAATTCTTTCGTACCGTAACTATGGGCCGAAAATCTGTTGATTTCGTCGTCACGTAACTATGGAACGCTGGCGACCATGTAGTCGCGCCTCTATACACATAAAAAAGGCGCGAATCGTAATAGCGGGACAGCCAAAAACTATGCGATAGACCTGGAGACCAGGAACTGCCCAGGAACTACGGCGCGACAGACCTGGAGACGTCCAGGTCTACCGCGCCATAGTTTTTTCGTTTTCGGCGTCCAAGTCTATCGCGCCATAGTTTCCGGCGTCCAGGTCTATCGCGCCATAGTTCCCGGCGTCCAGGTCTATCGCGCCATAGTCTCTCTATCTAAGGTCGGTTGTTGATTTCACGAGCAGTGCCGGTTTTAGCAACACTGGCGCCCCGGGCAAGATAACCGCGGTCGCGCCCACTTAAGGATGTATAGGCTATACAATCTCAACCAAAAGTGAGTCTCGTCGTCAATATTGAGTACTTCGAGATGAGATAAAAACCAGAAAAAATCAACCACAATCAAGATGATAAGAGTATTCATTTTCAATAATAATAATGCCCAAAAGTTATCAACAAATTGTTTAAACAAATCATTGTTCAACAAATTTCCTGGTGACGTTATTTTTTTTTCATGTCAAATGAATTCGTTAATTTTTCTGAATACATATGAATTTTTTCAGAATTTTGTCACTTTTTTGAAATTTCCGTTTTTGATTTTGAAAAATGGAGAAAAAAATTTGAATTTTGGATATGTTATTTTGGAAACAATGTAGATTACAATTCCGAAGTTTCCGGAGAGTGGAACTAATAGTTTTGTAAATACAGCCATTAGAAATTTCCGAAAACGGAAATTTCAAAAAAGTGACAAAATTCTGAAAAAATTCATGTGTATTCAGAATGATTAACGAATTCATTTGACATGAAAAAAAAATAACGTCACCAGGAAATTTGTTAAACAATGATTTGTTTAAACAATTTGTTGATAACTTTTGGGCATTATTATTATTGAAAATGAATAAATCTTATCATCTTGATTGTGGTTGATTTTTTTCCGATTTTTATCTCATCTCGTAGTACTCAATATTGACGACGAGACTCACTTTTGGTTGAGATTGTATAGCCTATACATCCTTAATAAAGTTTGATAAATGAGACTTTGGAAAGAAGCACAATTACTGTAGAAAGGTGATTTTTTTATTCTTCTCCCACTTCTTCTCCAACTTATTTCGTGGAAAGAGCGATATTTAATAAAAAAATCGGAGTATAAATTCCGACTTTTTATTCAGTTTTCTTTCCTGCCTCTTACGTTATAAAAATTGCCATTTTTTATTCGATCATCTTCGAGTGTGATTCTCAGTTTGGTCTACTCACTCGAAAATTATAGATCGCGATTATCCACGTGTAGCAGTGGTTTAGCGAACGTTAATCGTTATACTGTACGCTAGCGCCAAGCAACCAGTAATTAAACTTCGCGCCACTTTAAAGCCGAGATTAATTATTCGTCGTTATCATACCCGAGGAACGTAAGTTACCGCTGAATCTAGATACCCTGTACCAACACCTTCACCGCGCACCTATATCTCGTAACTTTGATAGAAATTCTCACTTTCTACCCGAAATTTTTATTTTCTTATTTTCTCTCAAACGCCATGACGCATTTCGTATGAAATGCCAAACTTTGGCTATATTGAGACACTCGAGAATTTCAAGTGGTGATTATGTTCCAGAAGGAAACTTTTCTTGTTAAAAATAATCAAACTGTTTTGTTTTTCGCAACGTTTCGGGAGACTGTAGAATTGGGGAATATTCAATATTCAAGACTCTAGATGTCTCTAACTCAGGCGAATCGACTTCGACCGGCGTAACGGACGACATCGGATTTGTTCGGATAAGTTTTTCCAAAACTTTTCCTAAATCTGTACTCAAGAGACGAATTTCGGCTACCGTTACTTTCGACACTTTTTCGGAATCAACTTTTATAGATTTTGACTCAGTTCCGCAAACTTCCCTAATTTTCATCCCAAGGATGTTGAAATAAACTCGCAGTAAAAAATCGGTCCATAAAATAAGATTTTTCTTTTTTTTTTCATTCTGAGCTTAGCTCTTTATCAGAGCGTATAATCGATTTGGAGCAAAAACTCTCGACTGCTTTGATACGGGTGAACAATTTTCAAAATTATCAATATTTTAGTTGTTGATATTTGTGAGATACACTGAAATTTGTTGGTGAAATTTCAGGCACCGTTCTCTTTTATTATTTATGCTCTCAAATGTTGTAATTAGTAACCGAGAAATAAGTCCTGCAATTAATGTCTTGAAAATGAACATTTTTTTTGTTGACACACCGGTTGGATATATTCACTGGGGTTAAAAAGATCGTGGACAATTTTTTCTGCTGAATACTTCTGATAAATAAAGCTCGGCGACAGTCTGTAAAAAAACAACCTACACTTAATTGGACTTTAATTTGAATGAGTTACGTTACTTCTTTCCTTTCTCGCTTCTTCTAATGAAATACATTCTTAATTACCTTTTTTCCAAGGTCACGGAATTTCGTTGGTTGAAATATTTGTTGAAATTTCTTACACATTTTATTTTCTCCAAGTATATCGTAGTACATGGTCGTAATTGTGACAGAAAGTCAAGAATTATTATTATAACTCGAGAAACGTTGACACAGATATTGCAGGGCGACTGTTTTAATTGCGTTGTTGCACTTGGTGATAATTGGTTTATTAGTGTTAATGATTCTCGAAATTGTGTATTTAGCAAGCTTTCATACTTTTCGGGTTAAAATAATGATACTTTCAACGCATTTCTTTCCCTTTACACAATAAATTTGTATGTTGAATTTAAGTTAATTTTGTATAAGCACAGTTGATGGAATTTCTTTCGAAATAGTTTTCAGAAATGCATGATCATGTTGAATGAATAGTTTGAAAGTCGATCCTGCAGCAATATATGTTTGAAACTTTAACACATGTGATTGAGGTCAAAGTTTCATATTTTTCTCACGTTGTCTTGAGCTTTGAAATATCATACTCTTTCCAAATTAGTTTTCACAATATTTTTCTAACCACGTCACGAGCTTCCAGCTTCTCTTCTTATGGTTTCACAGACTTCTGGTATTTCTGAGCTAGCAAGTTTTTTCCTTTTCTATTTATCATTGAATTTGACAAAAAAGTCAAGGAATCACTTTTACAATGAAGTTTCTAGTCAACAGCTCTCCTGAATTTACTCCAATCTTATTTTACCTCACCGTTCATCATCGCAGGCGTTGGTCTTGTCTTCGGAATTTCTCGCCAGTATCCTGGCGCTCTTTGTCATCACAGAATAATGTTCAACCTTTCCGTGCGTGTTTCAGTATAATTCTGTATATCACGGTAGTAAATAAAAAAAAAGATCTGAATTATAGTTCGGTAAAAACTATTATTACGAACCGCGGCCTCGAACGTTTTATTCCCGGAAGAAGAAACTAAATTCTGCACGTAGTTGTTAACGAGAAATTTGAAATATTGATTGAAACAGAAATAAAGCCACACGGAAATTACCAAAATGAAAAATTAATCCGTTTAAGAATTTTTTTGTGGAATGACTGTGGAATTTGTGCAATGGCATCAAAAAGTAGAACGTAGTAACGACTATTTTCCACTAGTTGAGAAAAATTCGTTGCCAATTAGGAACATCGAATCGGATCTCATGTTATAACAAATGGAAAAAATGGCTTCATTCACGACTAATGAGCTACACAGGATCCGCATAACTTTATAAAATCTGATTGATACCAGAAGCTGTGGTTCCTCAGATTAAAAAATCGGCGAAGGAGATGAAAAGAATGTATATTTGCTGCTCGACGTCTTGCTAATTGAATAATAATTGTGATCGTAAATGCCTAATGCGATTATCACGATCAAAGAATGTAACTAATTGAGTTTCCCTACCAAGGACTTATCGGCGTCGAGGACTCCTCAAAAGTATTTCTTCCAGTTGATTTTCCTTCAATGTTTCGAGATTTTTCTTCTGCAGGCGTTAGACGAACGACTTGATGAAGTCTGCAGTGGAACTCTTTGAACGAAGCAAATCAGAGTAAATCTTTGCACAGGCAAGTTGGAAGAGGAATCAACAAAGTTTTAACGTGCACTCATCATCCGCAATCACTTCAATTCAAGAGACTTAAAACCAGGAAAAATAAAGGGGCTGATATACTGGATCTATCTCGGAGGGAAATGGAACAGTCATTTTTCAAGTGATAACAGTGCAGACATTTTGGTTACGATTTTTAGCCACGCATTGCTTGTCTTCTTTCACAAATGACCAGGAAAGGACTTCAACTAGAGTCGAAACGTGACATGATTTTTTTATTTTTTATTTCTTTGACTCTGACCTAAACTATTACACTACGGTCTTGAGATTTTTCCTGCACTGTAACAATATCCTAGCGTAGACTTTAATCTCGTTTAAATAATGCACAGTGTGTGAGAGACGACCGAGCACGTATACGTACCACATTGAATAGTGATATCTAAACTAGAAACCGCTGGACCACGGAGACGTCGTTAAACCTGATGCCCTGAATGATTAAGCGACCGGGAAAGACACTGTGGCTTCAAGTATATCAATTATTCAATGCTGTAAGGATCGTAATTCCCAATTTCAGATGATCAGCATGATCACAAAATCGACTATTATCGGAAAGTTAAATCAAGACATTTTAGTGTCCAAAAATAGTGAAGCATTTGAACGCAAAACATCTCTTCAAGCCTGTTTTGTTCCTCATTTCCAACAAGCTTGACGATAACATGACGAAATATTGAACACCATTCTCCGTCCTCTGTGTACATCACCTTGGACTAGAGCCGCGATCGACGCCAGCGCTCATGGTGGCGAAAAAACGCACTTTTCAACGGTCGAATCCAGCATCCAGCATATTGCAGAAGCCAGGTTCTGGAACCGGCGATCGCTGTTCATTTTCAAGGTCATGCACACAGAGGACGGAGAATGGTGTTCAGTATTTATTTGTGTCTAATGACGCGAATGTTGAACCCCTAAAAAGTAATTTGAACCATTCTTCGAGATAATTACATGGGTATTTTTTCATCTTGTGAATTGTTTTAGTATTGGATTAAGTTGATATGAGACTCAGCCGATATAGCAACCCTATCCGGAGGTATAACGGTACGCGAAGGTACTTCAAATAAGTAATCCCTACGAAGCTGAGGGAAGCCCCCGACGTATAGTTACAGACGTGTGTGTGTGTGTGTCTACCAGCATGTAGACGTTATTCTAGATATATGTATATTCAGGTCCCTCGACTTCCTTCCTTCCTTCCACCGCCTTCCACCGTTTCATCGATCCGTGGAAACCTCGAGCGAGTTTCTGTTCAGTTCTCTCCCTGCTTCGGCATCAAAAGTTTCGGCTCGCCAGGTTAAAGAGTAAAGAGTTAAAGAGCAAAGAGCAAGTACACGATTCACCATCAGACATGAAAAATATAAGCACAGGAATAACGCAGATGAATCTAAAACACGTTGTTATTTGATAAAGAATTATTCATTCTGATTGATAACAGAGGCCTTATTTTCAAGTCACTGAATTCGAATCTCAGATAAAAAAATTTGTTCCGGACTCTTAGATAAGACATAATTTAAAAAATGGAAGAGCAGACTTCGATTAAAATTATTCGAGCTTTCTATACAGATGAAAAATCATGACTCCAATTACAGGACAGCCACCCGTCTGGAAAATCGGTAAATTAAATAAAACAACGGATTTAAAAAATATCGCCATGAAATTCAGATGCTATCACCGTCATAATTTTTCTCTTCTACTTCTTGAGGATTTTATTTTCATGTGTGATTAGAAATACGAGACAACCCGATGAATATGAATATATATTAGCATTTTTAGGTCACGAATGAACTACGTGGTTACAATTTTTAGTGGTTTCGGCTCGAATCGTACATCAAAACATGAGGGTAAAAAAAATGATATCAGTCAGGGAAAACCGGGAAATCTCAGGGAATTATGTGACCGGAATCGAGTGGCCACCCTGCCTGCAATAGATTCTAGCTAGGAGTATTTCGAGGACTGGTTTTTTTTTTGTAAACTTTATCAAGTTTCATTATCTCGAGAATTCTGATGAATTTCTTATTCATTATTTCATGTAAAATTCAATATATGAAAAAGGGATGTGAATGTGGCCGGTAAAAATGAACATAACCCGAGAGAGGGTCAGGCCTCCAGTCCCCCGTGACTTAGATGAAAGTGAATTATACCAATGCCCGTGACACCTTTGACCTCCGATATCAGACCACGGCATGCCTGCTGTACCGGAAACCGGAAGGTCCGTGCCGTCCTGGGTGTCGGCCAAAGGGCTGATAGGGTTGGCCGGCTCGTTTTATTCACACCAAGGGCACACACGCACTATTGATTTCGCACTTGCTCCCGGACTCGGAAAATTCACCCCCACAGAGGAAAATGAAAGAAGTACATAAATCGGGAGGGATTTCTCACGGTTGACGACATTCTATGAATCCACAGTGTTGAGGTGGACATTTTTCCAGCAGCACCTCCGAACCTCAATTTAGAAGATAAGATAAACGTGAAAACGTTTAATTTATCGTGAAATGCGGAAGGATTTTGTTTGTTAATTCATGATCTTCGAAACTATGACTTTTCAGAATTTAATTATTTTAGCAAGCTTGAATTTTACGACGATAATTAACTTCTTTCTTTTCGTTCACGATTATTAAAATTGTGGAAAGCCCTAATTTTTTTTGTTTCCCATTTTCAGGATTGCAGAAAAAGTTCTTTCGTTCTTGTACAAGCGAGTGAGATAAATCTCTTCTCTTCTGCGGATTTTTTTTCTTTCTTGCTGGATGTTTTTAGAGGTCTGAAGCTTGACTTGCATTTGGGTGAGCAGAAAGTAACCATTCTCGTCTTGAATGAAATTAAATCGGTTCGCTAGCTCAACGAAACGGTGGGTTTTAGTATCGTGTCGAAGTAACATGGTGGAAACACACTTTGATGTCAAAATGCACCCCGTCGAAACGGCTCGTTGCGCATTTTCGCGTTTATTTACGCATCATATTCGCACAGACGGTACTTCAGAATGGAAATAAGGAGACAAATTCTCGGCATACTCATAGTCGCGTCAAGTTATGAAAAAGTACGTTCTAAAAGCGTTTCGAATTTTATGGTTGAAAAAACATTGCACGTAATTTTTTCAGGGAAAATAAAAAACTGAATAAAAACGCAGAATGCAGATGATGAAATTATAACCATCATTGATACGACGATTCAATCGTCAGACAATCGAAAGAGTGCAAAAATTAACGCCGAAGAGCGTCAAAGTTGAATAAAATCAGTCGTTGATTTGACCAAACATTTGTATTGAATTTTTATCCAATCTTCGACTTCTCCCTCCCCTCTGAATTCTCCCTTTGAATTATCATATTATCGTGTTAAATGATTCGAGAATAAATATCGGATGGTTACAGGCTGGCGCCATTCCCGATTACATTTCGTGCGGATAAAATGGTCCAAAAATTCAGCCCTTGGACAGAGGCTATTCGTTCGTGACCGCTATGTCTAATACATACATGAAATCCTCGGAGGTTCTACGGACCACACGAAAATTATTCATTTTTGTATATTTTATCATTTTGGCTAATTTTTTTGCACTCATATCAACGATTTTGGAAGATCACCCAAGTTCAGCACGGGAATTTGAATTCAATTGTTTCTTCTTCAAATTCATTTATATTCTTGATTAATTACTTGCAAAAAAAAAATGACTCATTGATCGACTGTTGAAATTTGAAAATTCGCCTCACAACTGATTTTGGCTGAAATTATTCTATGAAAAAACACATTCACTGCTTACATTTTTTGTTTTGTTTCATTCGTGAGCGGATATGAATAAGAAAAGCCGAGATTCGTTGATAAAATTGAATGTGCGTTTATGGAAATTACGTTATACGACTGTCAGATTGTCCGATTATATCCTCTAATTCGTATTGTTTGAGATTGAATGGAGTATCAACAATTGGAGTCTGAGGGTATTACGTACGCCCAAAAGACGCAAATACATCCGGCAGGGAAGCACACATTTGTATTATAATAAAAGCTATCTTATACCTAAAGCCATGTCGAGGTTGTTACCATCCGCTTGGCAACCGCACGTCTAAAGTATTGCATAAGAATCTGTTGTTTAGGTTACGTTCCGAACCTTAGAAGATTTTGTGGAAGCTTATCAACTCGTGTATATGAATCGTAAGAAATAGTAATTTTCTGAAAATTTCTCATTTCTATAACCATAGGGGACTTGAAACCGTCTGGGATAATCGGGCTTCTTAAATTAAAACTAAATATTAGTTCTCAGAGAAATGTCGAGTAGTAGTTTGAAAGCCTTCGAACCTAGAGGACGGTGAGTTATCGCTAAGATAATTTCATTATACAAATATAGTGGAAGAAACACGAAGTGCTGAGCAGTAAAAACCGTACTTTCAGCTTTCCAAATACAGGTTGTGTTAATAAGTAAGTGAGTAAAGTAAGTAGAAGCGCTAGCCTTAGCAGACTGAAGAAAACGATGTGAAAATAAATAAGCTTCCACTGACCTTGTTAGAACGTTTTGCCGCATTGGAAATTGTCAATTGATGTCGAAATCTTTCTCACCACGAAACTTTAGTGCTTTTACGCACCACTTATTCTCATGTGGTATCTAAGGGGCTTGAATTCAGTTTTTTCATCGTATCTCGACAATTATTGATCCTATCGTCACAGAGGTGAGTATAATAAATGAAGCTCATTAAATTCTCCACATTAAAGGTGCAATACATTTTTTTCATATCTTCAACAGTTTTTGTCTAATACAGGTCTGAAAGTATCGGTATTCGTATTTCCCGTCCCAGGATGCCGTGAAAATCATGTACGTATTCATTGGTGTATTAGAGAAAAACTATTGAAGATATGAGAAAAATTGATTGAACCTTTATCGTAAAGAATTTTATGAGCTTGATTTATTATAATAACCTTCGTGACGATATGATCAATGGTTGTCGAGATATGATGAAAAAACTGAGTTCGCGTACGGTCTCTACCGATTTATAGATCTTGACTAATCAATTTCCCTATTCGCTATATTTTAATCTGATTGAACTGGACTATATCCAGATTTGGTTTAATGCTACTCAGATATGTCACCCTTCGACGTGTATAGATATGGCTGCACGAAGAAGCAATAGAAACTTCGACACGACGATAACTGCGAAATGGAGAAATAAAAAAGACGACCTCCATCAGGATATTAAAATATTAAATTATGCGGAAAGTTTGACGAGTCTGAAGTTTTCAACACGAGTCAAAGGTGAGTGCTGCGATGGTGCCACTGAGCGATTGAGTTCTTTCAAAGTGCGCATGCGCGAGAAAATCCCTAGGGCGGAAAGTAGATCCTCTCCCATCTGCGCATGCGGCAACTTTAGGCACTCTGGACAGGCATCGAATATCGAAGTCTCCACGTTCTCATTCGGTTACTGGGTGTTTCAATCACCTGAAATCAGAGGGCGTAAAGTGTATTGGGTTGTGTTATCTTGATATTCGGTCTGTTTGCTTCCTGGCGTATCATCTTGTTTGTTGGAGAACGTTCAGAATTCATTGAACGTGGATTCACCTCTGGGCTAAGGCCTACGGAATTGAGGGTCAAATAAGGAGCTGCCCTCAAGCGAGCTGGGATTCGTTCGAAGTAGTTAAGGGGATATAAAGGGCGTATATTCTGCCAAGGAACACTGGAATGGGAGTTTTTTTCTCGAGTAATGTATACGAGAGTTGGGTATACGGCGTAATTTACCCTTTAGCCCTCTTAGAGCTTTTTTCAAAATCGGAGTGGACACTTTTGTACGTTAATACCAGTATTCAGGATCTTGGGAGAAAGAGTCGTGCTTCGCTTTTAAAACATTTTATATTACGCCAAAGTACGAGAAAATATATGTCATTAAGGTAAATTGGGTTGACATCAAAATTGATGGGATTCGACTACATAGCGTCTATATTTACGTACATTTCTCGATCAATCGATCCAATCGAAGAAGTCGCAATAATTCAACGTAACAATAATTCTCAAGGGAGTTTGAAGTGGTAAAAACCCAGAGTATATGAATGGCATTTTTTATTCCCAGGTAGGCTTACGCAAAAACCTGTATACGCATCGAATCGGATGATTTATACCCACCTATCCATAAGAATTTTGGAAAAGCATAAAATATTGATAAATATTCCAGGTTCCGTTAAGAGATCCGAAGTTATACGCTAAAGTCCGCAGAGACGAGGAAGGGGTATATCTCTTTCCTTTTGAAGCCCAAACCCGAATAAATTGAGCCTTTAATCAAATTCGAAAATAATAAATCTTCCGTTTCATGCCTAACCGCAACTTAACTTCAAACTTCCTCTCCAATCCCGCGTAGTTTTCGACCCACAATTAATATTCCTGGAAAAAGCACACCAACTATTTTTCGAGACTTATTTATGAAGAAAAACTGACAACGTTGCTAGTGCTCCTGCTAAAAAATTCTCACCTACAACGGCGAATGAATCGACCATCACATAAAATCTGAACAAGACACTATTCCAGTTAGTCTAGTGACGAATTCTTTGAATCTGGACACCTGACGATATTATAACATGTCCAGTGGCCAGTATCACAGAACATGAGGGACTATTTGCACATTTTTTTGTACACTGGTCCCCGAAGTCTTTGGAATATGGTCTTCAAAAGCCTTTGAAGTTTTCGAGAGTCATTAGAAATCTCTGAAAGTCATTCATGGTCAGTCCAAAGTTACGGAATACCTCATCGTTTTGAATTCTTCGTAGTTCTTCGGATGATCTTGCAATTGCAAGAATAGTTAACTATTTCACATTCCCTGGAATTCCTTGTAATTATTTCCCATGTGAACTTTTCTCAGTAAATGGGAGTCAATGAAAATTGGGAGTTACGCATGTGCAGCAGAAATTTCAGTGAATCCTGATTCGGCTTCAGTAAGACGTGTTTTTGGAAAAAAGCTGCTTTCCATTATCAATTAATTCGTAGGTATAGAATTATTCGTACGTTCTGATCACCAATGGACGAACGGACGGATTAACGGTCCCGAATTATCTATTCCGATCAGGAATTAGCGTAGTCCAATCAACAAGCCCATTAGTTCTATGTACCACGCGAGTAAATATGCAACGCTTGACATTATCAATGGCTTCTAATTCTGTATGTATATCCTACAACGACACATACACACGCGCGAGCTAAGCTTTGTACAGGGTGCAACACTGCAGGAAGATGCATACACTCGTGTGTCTGTGTACGCTTGGACATAGAATGCACAGTGTTATCGCGATGCGGAATTTCACGAGGTGGCAGAATCCCGCACCCTACCTACGTAACAATTACTCGATTACCATCGATCATCACGTCAACACTTCAAATCTTAATTTTACCATTCCATCACACCGAAGCTCGGATAGATTATTCTACAACATAAAATATAGAGTCCAATAACTTTGTGAAGAATAGTAAAAAAAAAAAACCAGTCGGTCAACGGGGTTCGAAAGTAGCCTCACTTTGAAAGAAAAATTTTGCATTTATCTTGAAAATTCAATATCATTTGGAAGCCGCGAAAGCAAAGCACGCGAAGAGCAGAAGTAAAAACAGTAATCAGGAGTACTTCGTGACCGTTTATCCGATCGATTTGAAATTTGCACACCATCTTTATGTCAGTATTGTTATTTTTTATCTGACTTCTTATTCCGCAAAAACACGCAAAAAAGTATCTGAAAATCGCAAAAAAGTTTAATTTTATGTAAAGTTCGATATTTCCGTTGAATTTTAATCCATGAAAAATCGATCCTGTGAAGCTTAGTGGGTTCCATTACGAAGGAATTGACACCATGCTTCATTTCTTGGACACTCCGGTTGATTACAACAATTTTTCAAGTCAAATTCGAAATATGGCCTCCAAAAATGAAGTTCAAGTTATGTAATTTCGACATCCGTTGACTGTTTTGGTTTTTCTCCACTCTTCAAGAAGTTATTCGGGGTTTTCTGGATGGGAGAAGTAAATCAGCGAATCTGAAGCAATTTTTGTCTTCTGATGTAGTGTGGAGTTCACTTTCGTCGACATTAACGAGCGATGTGAGTTTCGGATTTGGCTGAACGAGACTTTGACATTACGGTCAAGTTCGTTTTCTGAGATTCCTCTGATTTCGTCCTGTATTAAACCGAAATCCGGTATGTGGGTAGGTAGGATCTGTTAATTTTCAACTCCTACAAGTTATTTGGGGCACTTTAGGATCCGGTCCCTCCTTCTCTCAAGAAACCCGGGGCCTAGGGACCGACTTGAAGGAAAACTTATTACTCGAACAGAGAACATAAAGTAAACCCCTCTAGGGATAAAATAAATTTCAATGAGTTTTTGATCAGCTCCAAACCAATTTATTTTGTCTATCAGTTCTCCGCCTCGGTCACTCTACTCTGATTAAGGGGATATATACACCTTAAATTGTCAAAAAACAGAAAAACCGCCGAAAGTAATTTTTTACACGATTTTGGGATGACATTTTGTTTTAGTCTACGATGGACAAAATACAATCTATCGGTGGATCGATTTAAGTTTTTCTGGTTTCAAACTATTCAGTAAAGAGGCCGTCTCAAAATGAACAGAGAAATTTTTGATCCGATCAAAATTGTACCAGATATTCAACATTTTCTAGAATAAAATAGCGTTTTCTGTTTTCATACGTTACTTTTCATGATAACTCGAGTAAAAATATAGTTATGACAAAGTTCTCTGTTCACATTAAAAAGACCTCTTTACTGAACAGTTTGAGACCAGAAAAACTAAGATCGTTCGACCGGTAGATTTTATAGACAGAAAAAAAATTCACTCTAAAATCATGTGAAAACCATTCAAAAGTTTCAAAAATGACTTCCGGTGGCTTTGACATTTTTTAAACTTTAAGGTGTATGTTCCCCCTTAAACGAAACCAAATTTGATTCGTCGGTAAATATCGCATTCGGTTTTTCGAAATCAAACAAACAATGTAACAAATTTAATTAAACAACGGTGAACTGACTTCCTCGATTATTTGATAAAAAATGTAGCAAAACTTTTTTCTCCCAATGTTTCAATTTTTCACCCTCAATTATCTTTCAATCACTAGAACCGGAATTACAAGCCCACGGGTCATAGACGAGAATCTAATTACCTCATTCCTCTCGACGGACTTATAGACCTGAATAGCCAATTCTAAAATGGAGAAAAAGACGGGCGTAAGAAGGTAAGAAAGTAGGGTGGTCGAAAAAAGGCAGGAAAAGAAAAGGCGAGTGAAAAAGGTACGAGGCAGAAAGAAAGAAAGGAAGAAAGAAGCTTAACTTTTTATACCAGTCGTCCTCGAAGTCTACTGCGATGAAAAGCTGTGTCGGTTGTATGAGGGTAGTAGTCACACTATACCCTCACCGTGAAGTCTGCTTCGTCGCTACGCGGTCTCCTTGTGCAGGTATTCTCGGCGAAGCCCCATATTCTGATCCCCTTGTCGCTCAGAACCAGTTGTTCTCAAACTGGGTAAAACAATGCCTTCTTCCCCCCTCCCCCCACTCTTCGCTTCTTAGAAAATCTTCACCCTCTGGACTCTGTACTCTCAGACGAGAATTAACCCCCGGGTTAAATAGATCTCAATTAACTCAGAACCGCAGAAGCTAGACGGGTCTTGAAAAACACGATGAAAGACTTTTTCGCCCGGTTCAATGTGAAAAACTCTTTCATAAATTAACGATTAATGGAAATTATGAGACCTCGGGTTCAGATTTTTAGATTATCACTACTTTTTTTAGGGTTTCTTAATAAAAATTCTGAGTTCACTATCACTTTGACCTTCCTCGATAAATTAGTGAGGAGACAAACGGGCTTAAGACGTCCTTGGTTACATTTAAAATCGCGGTGTGAAAGCATGAACTGAGCTTGAAACGGTGGCTCATTATTACTGCATAAAATAAAATTTTCATCAACAGCCCAGGTAAATCGACCTCGTAGACAGTCCACCTCATAATAATCATCGTTAAATAATGAAAATCGATACTAGAAAAAAGCTTCACCTCACCGCCTTCTATCTGTTCCACGATCTGCAAAAGAGTAAACCTATGGTCAATAATTGGGACTGGGACAAGGTCGTAGAACGATGTCTGATAATAAGCAGGAGCATCTAGCAGATGTGCAGTTGAAATGCAGCCCGTACTCGATAATCTAGTAGACATTTCCTCCAGGGGTTTGTTAGCTTCTTGAAGGATAGCGAGAAGGAGGTGGAGGCGCAGGGTCTTCGCAATTAGGTGTAATTAGCATTGCCCTGCAGGTACCTGAAAACCCAAACTAAGAGTTCATTTACGTCAGAATGAAAATTTCCGAGTTTCCTGGCTCTAGAAAATTCTCTCTAGCCTCTTTATTGCCACGACTTACGATTTTATGGTACGAATAATCGAAGCTTTTCATATAACAAAACCCGAAAAATGGGTGAAAAGCAGCCAATCAGTCAACCTGATTCTCAACACCTTGGAAATTCATGTGGATCGTCAAGGTTGAACTGGGGGTTAATCCGACATTTGTAACTTTTAATAATTGGCTTAAGCTGTGCTTGTGCGAGGACTAAGCTTCTGTTGAGGCTTCTGCGACAAGGCCACGACCACGAGGACGTTACATTTTCGAGTATATACTTAGTCGTCGATGCCCCAAGCTCCGAGGATTAGTCTAGAACTCGAGAGCAACCAAGACCAACGATAACATTGTTCCACGTCCAATTAGCCTGTACCATTGGCCAATGAAAATCGAGAACACGTAATGGATCTGACGCGAAATTCGATCCTAGATTGACGTGGGACACGCTGCTCTCAATTCCTGGACCACTTTGACGAATTGATCTGTCCGTGATGTCCGATAGACACCAGGGTACAGAACTTGTTTATCTTTTGAAATCCAATGCACGAATTTGACAGCTTATGATTCTGTCTTGCATATTATAGTTTGAAGGAAATTCACGACTGAATAAAAAATTCATTCGCTCCAGGAAAAATGGGTTCGAGGATAAACGACGTCACTCAAAAGCCAATTCGAAATCCTTTGGGGACCGAGAAGCTACACAGTGAAAAATTGTTGTGTCCCATAACATGAACTCAAGTACTGTGTCAACTTTGTGATAATTTGAACATTTCGTTTACTTGACGAAAAACTAATTTTCTGTGAGAAATCAAGGTAAAAGTTTGAGTCGATTTTAATGGAGCACTTCGATATTCACCCTGTACATCAAAGGCAACACGAAGTCACGTTTTATTAGAATATTCGATATTAATGAACGATGTGCTTGCATTAGAAAGTCGATTCCGTCCACAATAACGAGACATTCGTGTTCCCTTTCATCGTCAGTGATAACGGCGATAGGCTAATGAACATGTCCAAGGAGTTCATTAGTCTTCCAGCATGGATTGACTTCTGACGTAACGATCTCAAATTCGCTCAAACTTGACCCTTACGTTGTTTAAAATCATTCGTCAATCTGCAATCTCACCGATTTGTGATTGTATTCGACGGATAAAACCATCCACCAGAAATTTGTGTAGCTCACTTCACAGGCACCGTCTGAACGACGTGAGAGCTTTTTTGCCGAGAGAAAAATACATTCTCTTCATTCTATTAAAAAAAAAAGCTCAAGATAATTCTCGAGCGGCTCGTGAGTGTGTTTGAGTCTTTGTGGTCTATGGTTTATGGTTTCTGGGATAGAATGAGAGAGTGAAGCGATACCCTGTGAGTTTGAAAGAAGAAGAAGTGGAACTTTCCAGCGTTACAGAGAAAATAATTGAAAGGCTTTGCTTTACTTTGCTCTCCTTTAGTCTTCGTGCCCGAGGTTTTGGTAACATCGTATAGTACGTTGAGTTGAGCACCGTAAAAAATAAATTGAACAAAAAAGGGAGAAAAAGGATCGCGAGGGATAGCCGAAGGTATTGATTTATTTTTCCTTGTATTTCTTTTTTATTTTTATACCTTCGTTTCATCCCGAACCCCTGAGTCTTTCAGCTTATTGCATTTAGACTGCGGAAACGTGTCGGGGGGTAGAAGGAGGACACAGAAACTGCAATTTCCGTTTACCAAGCGACATTTATTTATTTTCATTTCATTTATTTACCCGAAAGAAACAAGTACAGATATACAGGAATATGTCTTATCCTACTTGTAAGTACTGCAGGAGGTGTGAAAACACCTGTGCGCAGCTGGGTTTATCCTTATTGTTGTAAGTTATGAGAAATAAGAACAAATAACAAATAGAAAAAGAAATATGGAGAAAATAAAATATAAAATTAATAATATAAACAAAACGAACAATGATTGACTATATCGCCACGTAGGACGTATCGGAAATAATAAAAACAAGATTTTAACAAGATTAAACTGCTAACCTATAAAACAATAATACACTATAAATATCGCTAATACACTATAAATATCACTCAGTTATTACAAAATTCGGCTACTGCTAACCATCGCTTTATTGCACGCTTTATTGAATCTTTGGAGGTGCCCAACTCAGAAAGCGCCCGCGGGAGGGCATTAAAGAGCTTAACCCCCACGTACTTGTAGCACCTTTTCCCAACCTCTAGCTGAACTTTCGGCAACGAGATGCTTTTGTGCCTAGTTGCCCTGGGTACTACGTCTTTCTTGCTTTTTAGCTCCTCATACTCCCGCGAGATCGCTTCTAAATAAAAGCACTTGTCTACTGTTAGTGGAGCTATCAAAGTTCTCTGTTCTTTTCCCATAATAATATCAAGTATCCTCTTTTGAACGCTTAGTAAAGGTCTGATTATGCTTATAGATGCCCCACCCCAGGCCACAATACCATATGTGGCACTACTGTGGAAGAGTCCGTAGTACAACATTAGCAGGTTCCTAGTGCTCACAATGGGTCTCAGTCTGGCAAACACGTAAATCAAATATCGAAGTTTCTTGACTAGATAATTAACCTGTGCGTCCCACCTCAGACACGAATCGACGAGTACTCCTAGGTATTTGGTAGATTGCACTCTAGTAAGACAGCAATTATCAATTTTGACTTCAAAATCTCTTGGCACGCTATCTGTATAGTTTCCAAACGTAACACAGACAGATTTGCTTACGTTAAGCGAGAGCCGGTTGTTATACAGCCAATTATGGATAATATTCAGGTATAGACTAACCCTATCTCTAACCAATGTCCACGAGTCCTCCGAGCACAGTAGCACCGTGTCATCTGCATAGGCAATAATGTCAGGTACCAACTCAAGGAGTCCATTTATATACGCATTAAAGAAAAAAGGCCCCAAAATCGTACCCTGGGGGACTCCTATATCGACCCCCTTGAGCTCACTTTTAACCCCGTTCACCTTCACACATTGGGATCGCCCTTCCAGATAACTCCGTATGAGCACTAACACCTGCCCTCGCAGGCCATAGTTTTCTAACCTATCAAGGAGGATGCCATGGTCAACGGTATCAAAAACTTTAGAGAGGTCAAGAAACGCAGCAGCAGTGGGCTTGCTTTTATCTAGTTTTGAGTGAAGGAAGGTAGACAGCTCGGCCAAAGCATCGCTGGTGCTCCTGCCCTTTCTGAAGCCAAACTGCTTGCACGAAAAAATCCCATTTTTTTCAAAGAAATTGCATAGCCTCGAGTGGAGCACCTTCTCAAATATTTTAGCGAAATTAGATACCAGAGATATGGGTCTATAATTATTGGCCGAATGTTTGTCTCCGGCTTTGAACACAGGAACAACTTCGGCAACTTTTAGACATCTAGGAAAGACGGCAGTCTGAATGCTCAGATTAATTAGGTAAGCTAGTGGTTTCACTATGTGGCATGCAATTTTTTTTATGGTGACGGCATGTACGCCATCAACTCCACCAGATTTTGCCTTTAACCCCTTTATAATCTTGAGTAGTTCCCCCTCATCTGTAGGATTTAAGAAGACAGAGTGAGGCTTTCTGCGTGCATGCTGCAGGTCGAGTCTAACAGTTGGCGCCCTAGCACTCTTAGCAATGCTTTGGCCCACCGTGCTGAAAAACTCATTAAAACAACTTGCTACATCTTCTACTTTGGTGCCGTTGCAGTTCAGGTATTGTACACTGCTGCTATCTTTTCGGATCTTGCCTAATTTAGTATTTACAAAATTCCAAAGACCCTTGCTATCTTTGTTTTCAATTTGATCCCTCTCATATCGGTTTTTTGCTATTTTCAATAACTTCTTGAGCATCGCTTCGTACCTCTTGTAATTTAATTCATGTTCTTTGACACCGAAATTCTGTTTCCACATGTCATACAGTTTTTTCTTAGTTAAGGTCGCTACTACTAGTCCTCTCGTTATCCAGGTTTTACGGGGAATCTCTCGTCTCCTTCCCTGGGATACACGCGAGGCTTTCTCAATCAGAGCACATAGCTCCTTGATAAAATTTTCCACCGCTGAGTTTACGTTGTCGGCTGCAAAAACCTCGCTCCAATTCTTCTCCTTGCAGAGTTCAACAAGCTTATTGATATTAATTGACTTACAACTACCCGCGCTCGTCTTGTCCACCTCGTCAGGCCTAGTGCTAATCATAACAAAAATCGGCCAATGATCAGTTATTGGGTAATTAAGTTTGGCAGCTTCAAAATCTAATTTCGACTTTACCATGATGTGGTCAATGCATGTCCCACCGCCCAGGCCTGAACTTGGTCGAGTGACAGTATTGATGGTTGGACTGTACTTGTGCTGCATTAGTGTATTCAGGTATTCATTCGCCACCGCCGAGCCACTCAATGTGTCTATGTTAGTGTCTCCCACAATTATGTGGTTATCAAGACTATCACTCTGCCTAAGCATTAACGTAAGATCAGTTAAAAAATCTCTAGTACCAATTTCGTGACACCGGTAAAGGCCAGTTACTTTTATGTCTACTCCCTTCTTAAAGTTAACCAGCAAACTGATAGTTTTGATATGACCAAACGATTCAACTGCAACATTATGCTTTAGCTTTTCGCATACATACATCGCTACACCGTCTGCTTTATTTATCTTGCTCTCATTTGTATAAACGCAGTATCCTGGAATGTCAATAAAACCATAGCAATACTCAAGCCAGGCTTCCGAGCAGACTATGATGTCGGGTTTGGTACACAGACTACTTATTAGTACGGATAAATTCAGAATGTTGTTTCCTATACTCCTAATATTTACATGCATAACAATCAGTTTATTTAACTTCGCCAGGTGGCCGTTTAGATGATCTAGATCCTCATAATATGCCTCTTCCTTAGGCTCTAGAAAACCCTCGTCCATCAGCTGCTTGGTATATTACTCCTCCCACCCCTCGCCCTGTCCCAATAAGTCGGCCTGCTTGGATAGTCGGTGGATCTAATCGTACTTTCGACTCTGTATTTATATGTTTCGCACCGGCGAAAGTCAGTCGCCTCGTGGTCCGTTGGCCTGTTTGTTTTGAATTTCGCGTTCGCCGCTATACAATTCCGACATGCAGTTGTTGCTGCTTTACAGTCCTTGCTTGCATGGTGGCCTGCACATTTGCGACAGGTTTCTTCACTCCTGCACTTGTTCTTACTATGATTGAAGCCACAACACTTGTGACATAGACTAATGTCAAAGTC
>JAEUYN010001215.1:0-38162 GCA_018257835.1 Euura lappo | reverse complement strand
CAAAATAATCATTGAAAACATTAACAACGGGCAGTGGGGTACATTGTGACACATTTTTGTGGGGCTCCTTGTGACGGGAAATACATATACTACAGTTGTAGTTCGCACGCCGCCACGATGCGTCGGTAAGGCAGCAGCGCTGAGCGAGCGCCGAACTCACTTGAGATAAGATCGCTACGTAAACAAATGATATACCTATATCCCGGCAATCTAGCATAAAACAATAGTTGTACTAAATAAATAAAAAAATATCTGTAGAACTGCTACGAATTGGATACGCAGCACTGTGTGATGTGGACTCAAAAAATACAATGAACAATTACTGAGACTCGATAGGTTATGTGTCCGCTTTTCTTTCGTGGCACACGGTGCCCCGCGTTTTACAGTATATGTCACATTCTGCCCCACACCGTGGCACAAGGTACCCCATGCATGGGGCACCTTGTGCCGTTTGCACTATCTTGGAATTCGGTAAATTTTTATTATTACAGCGAAGTTTACATGTTAATTGACTTTGATTTACGTACTTGAATGTCTATGTCATACAATGGATACCGAGATGTGTTGAGTTGAGTAGATAAACAGGGTGAAATTCTAGATGAGAAAAATGTGTCACGAGGGACCCCACTCTCCCCTAACCGTATACTATCGTTACCGTAACTTATATTGTGTTTAACCGTGCAATTATCCACTAATTCATATAAAGAAAATCTAAACAAAAATAATAATAATAATAATAATAATAGAAACTGTTACGTGCAACCGAGCTGAAGGCTACGGTTGCTGTGTATTATAATTATTGAGAGTAATCTTCGAGCGGCTGAAGATCACCCTCGTGGGCTTAGCTCGAATAAAGTCCTGAGGACACCTACTATTCTGAGATATGGGAGGAGTGAGGTGGTAAGGTAACCTGATTTATTGATAATCCGTGAACGAAACCTTGAGTTTATTGACAATTAAAAAGGATAAGAAAGGCTAACAATAAACAACCACTATTATAATTGAAATAAACTAATCTTCAATATCAATCAAAATCAAATATATAAATAATCAAAAAACAAAACTATAATAATATAATGAAATAATATTAATAAATCAATGAAAGGAAAGAGAGTGAGTCACGAGTGCGTACCCAGAGTCACAGTGAGGTCGGCTTCGATTTAACCTGTCTTGAGTCCAGTGCGCCGTGGATGTCCTCGCCAAGGCTTGGGTAGAATTGGCAGCGGTTCTCGTCCCTCAGGCAGTCCTAGGCCCTTTACTCATTGAAGGTGTAGGACGAGTTCCTTTTAACTGTCCCCCTCGCTACCTTGGACTTACTCGGCAACCACGTCGGACTGACCCAACGGCTAGGTGCGACGACTCTGTAGACTCCGGGTCCTGGGCACTTTGACCAGGATGCACTCACCGAAAGGATAGATTGTGACTGACGAGCAACTCCCGCAGTACCCCTTAAATGTACTTCGGGTTGCTCTAATTTCGTAAACTATTGATGGGGTAAGCCCGACATCAGCAGTTTACGGTGTGAATGCCCCTGGATTGACTCATCCTTTCCTTGTATTGATATTGCTTAAAATCAGGCAATCGAGCGTGTGCAGGAATGCGCCGACTGCGCATCCTTTGGAATTTGTGAAAAATGAGGACGGGCCGTAACACCCTCCCCCAAAACGCTAACTCCTTTAAAGGGGTGAAGCGTATGACTTAGAAAAGGTCCGAAAAGCAGTCTACTCGCCTTCATGGCACGCTCGATTCTCTGATTTGACTTAAAACTATGGTCAAGTTGCTATTAACTACTCTAATTTAGTACTAATTCCTATACTACCGTAAAACTATCTATTGATGGAAGTGTTCTACTCTCGTTCTTGATTCCCCGAACCGCGGGAGTTGGTAAAGGCCTGGGTGGTGGAGGCTGCGAAGGTCTGGGCTGGTGTGGTCTTGCCGGAGTGTTGATGATGTGGATCACCTCCGGTCTTCCTGGCGCTGGTTTTGAGTATCGGGCAACCACGTTCGACTTCGTTGATCCTTTGAACCCCTGGCAACCTAGCCTATAGGCTAGGTAGGCTAGAATCAGTCCCATGATAATTAACGTCGTACCTGCCCCGATGTACGTCACCAGCTGTTGCTGGTTTCCTCGATGTAACTCCTTCAGCGCACGAGCCTCGTGTTCCAGCTGCTTGAGGGACAAGGCGTTATCTGTGTGCTCCCAGTTATGGTTAACCGTAGTGCCGGTGGGGATGATCTTTTGAATAACCGGCTCCATCTCCGGGGTGTGTAGTCCGGGTGCAATCGCGCTCAGGTTGAGCGAGATCACAGGTTCGTACCGATATTCCTCGTTGGTAGATACGGTCTGGTGCGCGACTAACATCGTCTGTCCCGTTTTAGCTGTGCAACCGCCCTTCAGGTGAAGAATACCAGCCCCCTTCAGGGTTTCTTTTCCAGCTGCGCGTCCTTTACAGTTGATCTTTATTTCTACTGGCCGCACCGCAGAATACAGCCAGCCGTTGTTTCCCTCCAATTTGGACCAGTACGCACCCTCTGTCGGCGATACTCTGATGTCGCAGGTGTCCCAGGTTACGCCTCGTGGATCGGTCAGAAGTAGCGTCTCGCAGGTTGGTTTCTTTGCTGTTCGATGTAGTGGCAAGGATTGTTCGCAGATGTACTGGTCGTGATGGTGCTTACACCGCCGGATGTAGTCCTCGCTGGGGGTAATATACCATTCACCGTCCGTTGTCATGGCCAGATAGGGATGTCGAGGCTGGATAAATACCGCTAACGACCGATTTTGTGTGAGCCTTTGGGTAGTTGGACACGGATGGATCCTGTATAGTTCGTATATGCTGCGGTCGAGTAGTGGAATTTCTATCTGTAGTATCAGGTTTCCCTCGGTGTATCCTGGAGTAATCTGTGCTACTTGATTCAGCGTTTCCGAGCGCAATTCCTGTAGCGTTAACGGGAACTCCCATGGTGTCTGTCGCTGAATGTCTGTGGCGGCGTCTAACAGCTGGTGAGGAGCGAGGATTGCCGGATGTAACACACCTTGTTTGGCGAAAGTAACGGCCGTCGCCAGGATAATGAGGGACATACGATATTCCTCCACGTGTCGTTCCAGCTCATGGAGCCATTCGTCCCTTGATACCTCGAACTGGAGCCAAGTCGTTTCGTTGGCCTGCCTGGCAGCGGAGACAGCCAGCTGATTCGCGGTCGTGATTAACTGCGAGGTACGGTTGTCCAGTTCCGCCAGGTTCTGGTGTATCGTACCGAATTCCGATCGCATAACGTGCGACTGGTTTTCGGCAATCTGAGCCAGTCGGTTCTGACCTTCGTACAACTTATCGATCTCCGAGTTGTAATATGCAGCATCTTCCCCTGTTAATACCCCGAAAAGGCTTTTGCTTATCCTACCTACGAAACCGAAGGGTGCATACCGGCGTCTCCTGTTTAGCACGGATGATTTCGTAGTGGTCGTTCTCCTGACCTCCGGAGTGTTCCTCAGCATTTCTTCATAGATCCGGGAGTCGCCCATTTTGCTGAGTAGTATAGGTTCCAATCCGCTGTCCGGGCACGGTTTGGAGGCGTATAATTTGCATAACCTCCGTAGCTGGTTCATTTGCGCCTTCACGTCCGGTTTATGCTCTAGAAAATCTCGTATCCTCAGACTGGTGAACAGCTTCCACGTTGTATGATACCCCCTGAGCGCCTGGGTGCGTTCATAATATACGCCCGTGTTGTGGTTGAATTCCGTCAACAGGTAATCGTCTAGGGGTTCCGTGTACTGGCTGCATCCTGATGTTAACCAGAACCAGAGCATGGAGACGACGTAGAGCAGTTTGCCATCCATTTTTTTTTTCGGCCTGTAACATACTGCGCATTAGTTGTTTGCCTTGATTGTGTTATAGGGGTCGCGTGAGGGAAAGGTGATGGGAAAAGTAGGCCCCTGGAGGTTATTGTTTTGGGTGGTGTCCCTTGGACCCGACGTTCTTCAGTTTCAGCTTGTCCAGATGCTTCAGTATTCTTTTCCCGCGCTGGTCTGAGATTATCGCGGTGTTCAGGTTCAGCATTTCTACGATCTCGTACGGTCCGTCGTAGTAAGGATCCAGCTTGGTTCGAGCTTCGCGTTTGGCGTAGACCTCGTCTCCGACCTTGAACTTGACAGGATTAAGTTTTGCGTCATACCTCTGCTTCGAATTCTCTTAGCGTTGTTCAGGTTGTTTCCTCCGACCTCTGCTAGCTCGTTCAATCTGGTTACAAGGTTTGCCAAATACTTGGTAGTGGTTGGACAGTGTTTGGCCAGGGGTAGCGAGTCTGGAGTCCTTTTAGGTTTTCCGAAGGCCATCTCGTGAGGGGAGAACTTCGTTCCTTCGTGGACGGCGGAGTTGTAGCATCGCATTGCGTCTGGCAGCAAGGTGTCCCATTCCTGTTCGTGGTGCGCGTAGTGACGCAAGTATTCCACAAGACCGGTGTGGCTCCGCTCTAGTGAGCCATTGGTTTGTGGGTGATACCCTGATGTCATTACGTGGTTCACTTTGTTGATCCTCAGAAATTCCCTCATGTTCTCGCTGGTGAAGCTTCTTCCTCGATCGCTGAGAAGAATCAAGGGGATGCTGTAGGGTTTGAAGTATCCCTGATCCAAGGCTCGGATGATAGATATAGAGGTCTGGTCCGGAATTGCGAAAGCGTGACCTAGCTTCGTCAACAGGTCGATCACCGTGAGTATGTATCTGTTCTTGTTCCTAGTGACCGGTAGCGGCCCCACGATGTCGACTGCTATCTTCTCCCACGCTTCCACAGGGGTGTCGGTGATTATCATAGGCTCGCGGGTCTTGATCCGGGTCACCTTCTGCGTCTGGCAGCTGGCACAGCATCGGATGACGTCCTGTACGTCGTTCCGCATTCCCGGCCAGTAGTATCTTTGACGTAGTCTCTGATACGTCTTAGTCACTCCCTTGTGTCCTCCCGTGGTTCCTTCGTGCCATTTCTTCACGATTTCCAGCCTCTCCTCGGGTACGGGAGTCTCGATCTCCCCTGTGCAGAGATAGATCTCGCTCGGATAATCCTGGAATACAGATTCTACAAGTGACTTCAGGATTGCGATCTGCCAAGTGTCGAGTGAATCTCCTCTGGCGGCGATCCGTATCCCGGTGACCTTCTCTGCTCTCATGGTGGCCTTTAGCAGCTCTAATCCAGCTACTAAGTCTTCCGGGGTTATCCGATGGTAGTACTGATCCATGCAGGCGACTGAGAAGATGCTCCCCCTCTTCCGTCGGGTGACGGCTACCTGCCCCTTCGTTGTTATTGTTTCCAACAAGCTGTCTAGGTGGATCCATTGCATCTCGCGTAGTTGTTTACCTACCGGAGTAGTGAGTATGCAGTCAGCAGAGATAAAGTGTGCATAGTTACCCTTTCGCATAGTCAGCGTATCTGTGGTTACATAGACTTTGAGTGTGGGGTCATTCACACTCGTGGCTCGACCGGATCTCAGATTACGTGTCGGGCGTCGGTCTACTTCCTCGTCGCTGGTGTCGTCATGCTCCGTGGCGTCATCGATAGCAATTAGGCTGCCCTCGTTTCGCTGTCGGGGAGTTTTCGCTGGTAACTCCTCGTCTGAAGATCCTGAAGATCCACTCGGTGACCCGTACGGCGTTGACCTTCCCGTTGGTAGTAAAGATTTTCGGGGAGTCGGCAGAAATGATACCCTTTTCCTGCGGTCTTGCTTAGTAGATTCCGGTCCAGCTAATGGGCTTGCAGGGTTGTTTTCGTCCCGATGAGATGACGTGGGTGGTACCCTGCTGGTGGATGCAATTGCCAAGGATCTCGATAGCTCCTTTATTTTCTCCTTCGCCTCTTCTATCGTTAGAGGCTCAGTCTCGAGTACCATGTCAACAAGTTCCTGGTTTAGCTGTTGTTGCGTTGTTTCCGCGGGTTGTTGGTCGGATAAGTTTCTAGTGGTAGAAGCCTCCAACAATCCTGTAGCGTTACCTTCCTCGAACTCTGACTCACTGGAGTCGTGATCGCGTCGGGGCGACCATGGTCCAGGAAACTCTCTGTGTAGCAAATCTTGGATTACTTGGCTCGTGGTAGGATCCCTCTTCTGAAGCATTTCCTGGAACTCTTCCTGGTCGGTAGTCAATTCACAAGGTCCGTCGATGGTATCTTCGTTGACATCATGCACCTGGCTTGCTTGTACTGTGGTATTTAGAGAGGACTCATCGCTTTCGTCGTCCTCTGCCTCGATGTTCGATTCGTCAGCATTCGTGGAGGTAGAGAGCTCGTGTCGGGTGGATGAGTGCTGATCCTGGATACTCGTTCCTAGACTCATTGAAGCGTCCATGGAGTCGTTTCTGTTGCCATAGGTGATGGGTGCAACTCTCGGGTTATTACGTAATCGGCTGGCTATGGTGCTCGCGTCTAGATTACGTCTCGGAGCAGCTGGCGGTTTGTAGTCAGGGTCTTTCTCGTCGCTCAGCTTCGCTGGTAAGCACGTTGCAACTGGGTTACGAGAGAGTGCGTCAGCGTTGGCGTTCGCTATTCCCTTCTGCCTCTTCCAACTCTGGCGCTCTGGGGCGGATTCTAGGTGCTGGGGCCTGTGCAATATGGCAGAGGTTGCGAACTCCCTCTGAGCATCCTTCCTCCCCCCATCCTCGAACCGGACGTTTCTCCTGGTTTCCGTCGGTTCGGCGTCGTGTCGTCCGCCCTCGTAGTTTAAAGACTTCGTAGAGAAGTCCGACGAGTCTCCTCTTCCTGGTGACCGATGTTCTCGCGAGAGTGATCCGTTCAGCTACGCGAGGCACCCGACACACGGACGACTGACGCGTGCGCCTGTGCTGGTAAGGCAGCGGGACCGTTCCTCGTTTACTCAGGTATGCACTCACGCACATCAAAATTTGTTTTCATCGATTAATGGAAAAAAAATCCGACAAAAGCTGTTATTTTTTACCCGGCACATTTTTTATTAAAAAAGAAGTCAAATTTTCTCGAAGGAAATATTATTGTTTATTTAACGTCAAATCTGAATTCGTATTGTAATGTTTTTTTGTTGTTTTTTTTTTTTTCCCCGCGTCTCCCTTCGCTGTCTACGTGCTAGCCTTTATGTACCTGAAGTTCCGAACGTTCATATGAACGAAAATCTCAGTAGTGTAATATCACGCTGGTCTGGCCGTTGAATAACAGAGGGAGAACAGTTAATAATTCTTCAAGCGATCCCAGAGACTTTTGTGCTATCAAGGATCATCCATTCGTCAACTGAGAGCTACCACACATGAGTTAGAATTAAAATTTATTTATTTCAATAAATCCACCCCCCACCTCGACGAGAAACCACCCTCCATATCGACGGGGACTCAGACCACGGCGTTTTTTCCGTGAATATTTCTTAAAAATTCCATCTTGAATTTTGGGACCCATAGCGATCCTTTCGGTTCATCGGAAACCACCCCACGTCGATTATAAGCCACCCCCTCTATATCAGATCTCGAACGGGGTCTTAGACCACGGCGTTTTTTCCGTGAATATTTCTTAAAAATCCCATCTTGAATTTTGGAACCGATAGCGACCCTCCCCATCCATCGGAAACCACCCCACGTCGATTATAAGCCACCCCCTCTATATCAGATCGCGAACGGGGTCTTAGACCACGGCGTTTTTTCCGTGAATATTTCTTAAAAATTTCATCTTGAATTTTGGGACCCATAGCGATCCTTTCGGTTCATCGGAAACCACCCCACGTCGATTATTCGTTATATTCGTTGATATGGGCTGTACGAATATGGAATTCTGGTGATTCTGAAGATTGAATGGAGAAATAAAATATGCTCAATCTTGTACACGGTGTATTTCATTCCGGGCTTTAGAAAAACATACCTATTCTTTCTATACGATTTCCAAAAACAGTGATTTTGAATAACTTGAATGATATAAGCATAGATATTCGCAATCGATGATCTGGGGTGGTTTCCAATGGATGGGAAGAATGGCTAGGAGGGCCAAAATTCAAGACGGGATTTCTAAGAAATATCCATGGAAAAAACGCCGTGCGCTGAGTCCCCGTTCGCGATCTGATACAGAGGGGGTGGCTTATAATCGATGTGGGGTGGTTTCCGATGAACCGAAAGGATCGCTATGGGTCCCAAAATTCAAGATGGAATTTTTAAGAAATATTCACGGAAAAAACGCCGTGGTCTAAGACCCCGTTCGCGATCTGATACAGAGGGGGTGGCTTATAATCGATGTGGGGTGGTTTCCGATGGATGCGGAGGGTCGCTATCGGTTCCAAAATTCAAGATGGGATTTTTAAGAAATATTCACGGAAAAAACGCCGTGGTCTAAGACCCCGTTCGCGATCTGATACAGAGGGGGTGGCTTATTATCGATGTGGGGTGGTTTCCGATGAACCGAAAGGATCGCTATGGGTCCCAAAATTCAAGATGGAATTTTTAAGAAATATTCACGGAAAAAACGCCGTGGTCTAAGACCCCGTTCACGATCTGATATAGAGGGGGTGGCTTATAATCGATGTGGGGTGGTTTCCGATGAACCGAAAGGATCGCTATGGGTCCCAAAATTCAAGATGGAATTTTTAAGAAATATTCACGGAAAAAACGCCGTGGTCTGAGTCCCCGTTCGCGATCTGATATAGAGGGGGTGGCTTATAATCGATGTGGGGTGGTTTCCGATGAACCGAAAGGATCGCTATGGGTCCCAAAATTCAAGATGGAATTTTTAAGAAGTATTCACGGAAAAAACGCCGTGGTCTGAGTCCCCGTTCGCGATCTGATATACAGGGGGTGGCTTATAATCGACGTGGGGTGGTTTCCGATGGATGGGGAGGGTCGCTATCGGTTCCAAAATTCAAGATGGGATTTTTAAGAAATATTCACGGAAAAAACGCCGTGGTCTGAGTCCCCGTTCGCGATCTGATATAGAGGGGGTGGCTTATAATCGATGTGGGGTGGTTTCCGATCAACCGAAAGGATCGCTATGGGTCCCAAAATTCAAGATGGAATTTTTAAGAAATATTCACGGAAAAAACGCCGTGGTCTGAGTCCCCGTTCGCGATCTGATATAGAGGGGGTGGCTTATAATCGATGTGGGGTGGTTTCCGATGAACCGAAAGGATCTCTATGGGTCCCAAAATTCAAGATGGAATTTTTAAGAAATATTCACGGCAAAAACGCCGTGGCCTGAGACACCGTACGCGATCTGATATGGAGGGTGGTTTCTCGTCGAGGTGGGGTGGATTTGATGAAAATAAATAAATTTTAATTCTAAACTCATGTGTGGTAGCTCTCAGTTGACGAATGGATGATCCTTGATAGCACAAAAGTCTCTGGGATCGCTTGAAGAATTATTAACTGTTCTCCCTCTGTTATTCAACGGCCAGACCAGCGTGATATTACACTACTGAGATTTTCGTTCATATGAACGTTCGGAACTTCAGGTACGTCAGCCTTTGAAGTTCCCGTCATTGATTTTGTTTCCAGCTCTTTCGGATTTTCCAAATCTGACCTCAGATTCTTGATCAGCGGCTCAAAAAACCTTCGAGAACCAATTTTCATACGGATCCGAATGTTTCACAGCAAATTGAATCAGCCATTTTCAATTCTGAAAATCTGACTGCAGATTCGCGGTGAATGAGCCGAAAAACGTTCGAGTACAAAATTTATCAAATTACAAATGTTTTTTTTTTCTGCAACATATCGAATACGCCGAATGAAAATTTTGCAAATCTGACGTCAGATTCTTGATCAGCGACCGAACAAACCAAATGGTACCGACTTTCATTCAAATCCGTTGATTTGTTCTCAAGATATCGTCGTTTTTACTCGAGTTTTTGGAATTCAGTGATTCAAATAACTAGAAAACTACTGGACCGATCAAAGCCAATCTAATCAGTGCTAAGGCGAGAAAAGCCGCGTCGATTGAGCACAATTGTGATCGAAATCCGCTCACTCGTTCGCGAGATATCGCGGGGACCCAAATTTGGTCACACACACACACACCCACACTCAGATGTCAATCTCAGATTAGTCGGAGGTGATTCTCCGGACCTCAAACCGTGGCGATCGGTATGTTGAAAAACGCGTTTTCAAACCACGAAGATGTGTTCTGCGAATCTTGACACGTTGCAAGGTTAATCTTCGGTCAACGTGCTATGTAAAGAAAATCGGAAACTATGCGACTCGTTACTTACATAGGGCTGACCGTCTGAGTGGTTTTCGAGTACTTTTAGGCTCAGAAACTTGAATCAATAGAATATCTGTTTTTACCAAATTAAACGCTCAGTCACAAATTACACTAGTGAACACGAATTTTGGGTCTGACGTAACTGATGGAGGAAAAATAGTTTCATCAGTTAAAGTTTGTTTCGGTCGAAGCCACAACGATATTTCGGATTTTGAAAAAAATTGACGAATTCGCCGAAAATGAATTAGAATGAGTCAACGTCTCTTTTCTAATGCCTTGACGTGTTTTCTTTTACCCAGCGACACACACAACAAATGAACAATACATACAGCAATAAATAAACCAAACACTTCGGAATTTCTTTATATCGACGTACAAACATCCAAACAGACCGGTTATTTCGGTGATTTTCGATCTATCGAATCAAAATTTATGTACTAGGATTAAAAATGAAGAAAGAAATTTGTCTTGGTGACCTGTGTTATCAGGGAACCGGCTATCTCTGTGAGCAGATAAATAGTTTAATTACACGTATTATACTAGGGCGCGACAATTATGTGCAATCGTTTCGAATTTATTGTTATTATCATTATATTTCTGATAAAATTTACTATTATAATTTCTTTGAATACCAATGTTTATTAAAAAAAAAATAAAAATATACCTGTTGAATAAAACATTATTTTATTTCTTAAAAATGTGGAATCAAGTATTATTTTTTGCGGGGCATTATGGAGAAAATGTATCGTCCAATTGATTTATGGGGCAGTTTCATCAGTTATGTCGTTTTCTCGAAGGGGCGCTTATCAAGAATTTTTTTGCACAAACTTGTGAAATTGCTTATCAGCACCTCGACCGACAGGTGAAACTGATGCGGCGATGTGTATAATTACGCGCATGCTGCATAAATTACTAATCTTCGCATAATTGAAATGATGTGGTCATCCTTTACAGTATTGAATTCTGTATTTCCGTGCTATAAAACATTTTCCGGTCGAGTTTCTTCTACGGCACAATTGCCCTTCATATCACAATTGTACGAAATGGCATCAAAATAGCCCGAAGAAATGTAAGAAACGCGAGCAAAAATAATTAAGGAAATAGACGTGTTAATTGTGATCGAAGCAGAGGGAGTGAACTCAGGGCCCGCTTCCAACTGTCATTTGTATCTACCGATCCGATTGGAAGAAAGGTTTTATGTTTCTTCTTGCATCAATAGTGAATCAGGACATTTTTTACACGAAAGTTTTCACCTCACAGCAAGCCCAATTTGAATACTGCAAAATTCGACTGAATTACTGAGATAACACTCAATTGAAAAGTAAGGAGAATTAACTAGATTTGTAGAAAATTTATCGGGAATTGTTTCAAATTATGTTACGTTGTAAGAAAATAGTAACAAATTTTCAGACATTTTCTGAAATTCCAGTAAATTATCGAGTGAATATTATCCTGGCAGAATCGGATATAATATTTAAAGAGGAATCGATTCAATCGAAGAAGAATACCAAAAATCGAAAAATCAGATAGAAGTTTGAGATACTCACTGCAATTTAATGGCGAATTGAATCGAAATATCAAGTTTTCATGTAGTCGTGTTATTATTTCCCAAGTAGGTAAGTTAGATTTTCAATCCTTGAGAGTAAAGCGGTCGAAATAAATTATTAAAACAATAAAAAATACTAAATCATCGTTGAAAATCGAAAAATCAAGTTTTCATACAGCTTCGTTATTATTTCACGAAAAGGTAGATTTTCAGTCCTCAAGAGTAAAGCGATCGAAATAAATTATTTAAAAAATAAAAAATACTAAATCATCGTTGAAAATCGAAAAATCAAGTTTTCATACAGCTTCGTTATTATTTCACGAAAAGGTAGATTTTCAGTCCTGAGGAGTAAAGCGGTCGAAATAAATTATTTAAAAATCACCAATACCCACCTATCATGGGAAATATGAATAAAAACCGCAATACCGAGTTTCAATGCTGCATTGTGATTATTTCACGGAAAGCAGTAGATTTTGAGTCCTCGAGAGTAAAGCGGTCGAAATAAATCATTAAAAATAAAAATACTAAATCATCGTTGAAAATCGAAAAATCAAGTTTTCATACAGCTTCGTTATTATTTCACGAAAAGGTAGATTTTCAGTCCTGAGGAGTAAAGCGGTCGAAATAAATTATTTAAAAAATCACCAATACCCACCTATCATGGGAAATGGCGAATAAAACCGCAATACCGAGTTTCAATGCTGCATTGTGATTATTTCACGGAAAGGTAGATTTTGAGTCCTCGAGAGTAAAGCGGTCGAAATAAATCATTAAAAAAATAAAAAATACGAAATCATCGTTGAAAATCGAAAAATCAAGTTTTCATACAGCTTTATGATTATTTCTCGAAAAAAGTAGATTTTTAACCCGCGGGTTCGAAGCACAAGAGTAAGGTGGTCGAAATAAATTATAAAAAAAAAATCAAAAATACTGAATCGTCGTTGGAAATGGCGAATTGAACCAAAATACCGAGTTTTAATGGAGCATTGTTATTATTTCTCGAAAAAGGTAGATTTTTAACCCGCGGGTTCGAAACACAAGAGTAAGGTGGTCGAAATAAATTATAAAAAAAAATAAAAAATACTGAATCGTCGTTGGAAATGGCGAATTGAACCAAAATACCGAGTTTTAATGTAGCATTGTTATTATTTCTCGAAAAAGGTAGATTTTTAACCCGCGGGTTCGAAGCACAAGAGTAAGGTGGTCGAAATAAATTATTTAAAAAATAAAAAATACTGAATCGTCGTTGGAAATGGCGAATTGAACCGAAATATCAAGTTTTAATGTAGCATTGTTATTATTCCACAATTAATGTTTTCAGTCCTCAAGAGTAAAGTGGTAGAGATAAATCATTTAAAAAATCAAAAATACTGAATCGTCGTTGGAAATGGCGAATTGAACCAAAATACCGAGTTTTAATGGAGCATTGTTATTATTTTTCGAAAAAGGTAGATTTTTAACCCGCGGGTTCGAAGCACAAGAGTAAGGTGGTCGAAATAAATTATAAAAAAAAAATAAAAAATACTGAATCGTCGTTGGAAATGGCGAATTGAACCAAAATACCGAGTTTTAATGTAGCATTGTTATTATTTCACGAAGAAGGTAGATTTTTAACCCGCGGGTTCGAAGCACAAGAGTAAGGTGGTCGAAATAAATTATTTAAAAAATAAAAAATACTGAATCGTCGTTGGAAATGGCGAATTGAACCGAAATACCGAGTTTTAATGTAGCATTGTTATTATTCCACAATTAAGGTTGATTTTCAGTCAAAGCCGCGTATTCGAAGTGCAAGAATAAAAGTGGTCGAAATTAATTAATAAAAATACAAACTATTCAATTATTTCCGAAAATGGTTAATTCAACAAAAATACGACGTTTCAATAGTCTATTTTCAGTATTTTACGGTTCATCACCGAAAATCGCCGCCGGCCGGAACTGTGAGCGGCAAAATTCACAAAAACAAAATGGCGGATCGAAAACCCTCGAAAATTATTCAAGCCCAGATTTAAGAAAAACAGGAGCATCCATACAATTTTGCCGCCAAATCAGAAAGATGCCCGGAAAACATTGGTATCCGAATTCAGGAAAAAGTGGCAACAAGCGAACAGGATAGAAAAGAGATTTTCAGAAAAATCCTACACTTGGCTCAACGTTTCTGTATTTTTCACAACTGAAATTGAAGGTTTGACGACTTTTACGGAAAGCACAGCGAGGCCCGGGCTTCTTCCGAGAAGCCGGAACGATTCGAGCGACATGTTGTAGTAGTAGTCCTATTCAATTCATTCTCAATCATGATTTCCAAAAATCGACTCCATATTTATGATCAGCAGCCTTGAAGACTCCTAAAAAATGTATTCCCCGCAAATCAAATTGACTCTCCAAAAAGTAGCTGTCCATATTGAGTCCGCCATTTTGTTTTTCGAAATTTCAGTTGCATATTCGTATTCAGCGACCCCAAACCCCCCCCGAGTACAGACTTTCACCCGAATCGAACAGGGCTTTTAAGGAATTTTTTACCGTTCTCGATACGCCATTTTGTTTTTGGAAACTCTGACTTCGGATTCGTATTCAGCGACCCCAAAAACCCCCCGAGTACAGACTTTCACCCGAATTGAACAGAGTTTTGAAGAAATTTTTCACCCTTCTCGATACGCCATTTTGTTTTTGAAAATTCTGACTTCGGATTCGTATTCAGCGACCCCAAAAACTCCCCGAGTACAGACTTTCACCCGAATTCCGAATTATGTCCGCTTTTTCGGGATTTCGGACCACTGTGCGGCGGTTAGCTTTAGTGTCATGAAGGAAGAAAAAACTCCGGCTTTTATCATGTGTTTCATTCACATCGGCGAACTGTATCCAATTGTTTGACTCCTATCGTCGTTTTGTTTCATTGACTCTGCGCGAACGCTCGCGCACGCTGGGGCGCTGCCCGCGAGCCCCACTGAAACGCGGCGCCCCTGTGACGGTGGCTTATCTGTGCCAGGATTGGCCTACTTTAATTGACTCTCACTCGTTAACCGTTGCTTTAAAAAAAAAATTAGCAAGAACAAGTTTCGTCTTAAAATGATCCAAGGAATCCGCCAGCGTACTCAAAATATGATCCTAACGGATCACCCTGTATAAATTCAGCTTGGATTGATTGATTGTTTCAGTTTGGCGTAAACAAGTATACATGCAGAAGAGAGTGGCGTTAGGTTCAGTATTGGGTTCGGATAGTTGCAACTATCCTTCGCCTATGCCTGAGAAGTCTCTTTGTGCCTCACTTGCATCTATGACGTCGTAACCAAGGATTGGAAACTGCTAGACCCTGCAAAGCTTGTGGACTCCTTTAGTCTTCGTGGCTCCGAGATACTGTGTTTCAACTTTCACATAAAGTGAAGAAGGGGGGGGGGATACTTTATCGTGACAGTTTTGTGTGTGCGATAAATTTGGAATTATAATTTCTGAGAACATTCCGTAGTGTATAATAACCTTGCGGACACTCTGACAAAAGTTGACGGCATTAGTAGAGATGAGGCACTACACTTCGATTTTTGTGGTCATTCAGATAATTGTTCAACACTAGCTGACTTTCTCATCTGACTTTTGATAACTAATTTGTGTATAACGTTTGTTGAAAAATGTTGACTATCAATAACATAGATCATTATTCAAATGTTAAATTGACTACCTCACGGGAACGAATTCTTTTCGAAGTCGGTTGATTCGCAAAAGATTGAAACGCGTTAATACTGCTTACGGGGTTGTCGGTGTGCAGAAAAAGTGCGCACTGAGTGTGAATTCTACATTCTTTAATTAGTGGGAAAATGCAAAAGCTAGGAAAACTGCGGTTAGCGCGTACTTTTTTTTCAAATCGAACCCGTCATTATTGGAGAATAATTCTTTTACATTCGATATAACTTGAAATAATACTTATAAAATTCACTAAAGCCTCGCTGGTTACAATATTTCGAGATTTTCAGAGTTTCATTAGATAATTCATCCGTTTTTGCTTCATTGCACACTATATGGTGTATCTTGATTTTCGTTCTTGCTTAATTTTATATCTGGAAATATTGTACTATAGATAATAACTTCATCTTTTGTTAACTCTTAATTTGCTCATTATAATCTGTGAACGTGTCCTTCCATTTGAACTTCGGATATAGAATAAATCACTCAATTTAATTTTCGTTCGTTTTTTGGAAAAATATATTTACTCATCGCCTACGTGTTCCCCTTTCCGCCGACCATAGTAAGATTGATATTAATTTCAATTTATGCAATTATATGTTCCAGATCCATTCTCGATCTGTATAATACAATTAAACAGTGTAATAATATTAGTACGTTCTTAAAATATTTTGGATACTATTATCATGAATTGTCAGTTGAGTAACGGAACATCGGAATTCATAGTAGGCATGACGAATTTTCCATGATAATTCTAACAATAATAACCGTAATCATAATAAGAATAATGTTAATTTATTAATATAATATATGTAGTAATAAAATGATGAGAATGATGAGAATAATGATGAAGACCTTGCTGTACCAGGATTGGGAAATTTTCTGGACATCCGGACATCCGGAAATCCGGAAATATAATCATGTACTTTACTGTTATACCGAGAAACAATCCTTTACCGATCTTAATTGCATAGCGTGATGGTATACATTTTCAAGATACTTGAAATACCATTGACGACCGAGCGAGCGAAGCGAGCGCGGAACAACGTCCCTCTCCGACCGAGCGACCCATCATTAGGTGGAGTTTTATATGAACAAATAACTACATCCGTAAAAATTTACTTTGTTATTGATGACATTCGATGCAAAATGATTGTTGTCGTACCTTGACTTGATACTGAATGTTCGTAGACGGATGTATTAAGTATGTGGCAAAGGAAAATTTCAAATAGACATTACTAATACCCGATAGGCAACAATCTATATATATTTTTCAAATACCTGAAAGTGCAGTGGACCGTTTAATGATGAATACTGTTACGAAATTTACACTAGCGAGCGAGGAGCAACCCTCAACCAAGTCGAATTGCATAGCGTGATAGTACGTTGTACTCCCCAAATATTTGTAATACAACTGACAACCAGTGAACAACTAAACAATAAAACTGAACAATCTAAAACGTAAAGTGTGTAACAATATCAATTTGGTTTAGAAATATTTGAAATACCACTGACAACCGAGCGAGCGAAGCGAGCGAGGAACAACGCCACCCCCGACCGAGTGAGCGAGCGAAGCGAGCGAACGAGGAACAACGCCTTCTAGTTATCCTAGTAAACTATCTCATAAGAAACAATAACAGCAGTGGCCGCTGCGGGCCTCGCGCGGCTCTCGTGAAGCGAGACCGAGCTCCGGGAAGAAGGTAAACAAGCATACAGCGCAAATTTGAACTCCAACGGCCCGTGAGGCGAACCGCAAAACCCTGTATTCAACTTATGACTTCTTTCCCAGAAAATAATTCCACAAAAAAACTACTAGTCCATTACAATAAACTCTATAAAATAAGAATTCTCAAAAATAAACTCTCATAAATTAATAAATTCTACCTACAAGACTCTGGCGCGTCTGACTTTCTGTTGAAGGCCACGAGGCAACGACAGAGACAAGATGGCGAATCACGCCACGAGGCAAAACCCTCCGCGAGGAAAAAGACTCTATTCAATACTCAAGAATAACAATAAAAATTCTCTAATAACCCATTTGGCAAACTCTGGCTTCGGTCAGCCCTCGGAGCTCAATCTTAATTGAACCCAGGATCAAATACTCAAAAATGTCTATTCTCAGACCGAAGAAAAAGTTACGGGTTCCAATTAATGCAGGTGAAACGAGGCCACTTACTTTTATGATAACCAGCGTAATCAAGGCAACCTCCTGAGGTTGAATACAGCTTCCAGGGCTCGCACACACTCTCAAAATGATCTCCAGGATCTCTCAGTAGCTCAACAAATTATTCTCTACAAAATTCACGGCTCTACAAAATCTCTACAAAGTGACTCTCCACTATCAGGCCTAGCGCCAGAGTGCCGATCTCTGAGCGGGGTATCTAGGACCCCCTCTTTATGCTCTGCTTAATTCTAGTATCGGCGGGTGTCGTCCTCTTTGCGAATTTGGGTGAACCCATTAACTCCTGAGAGTTATGCGGAGCGGTGTCACTGCTGTGTGCTGCGGGCCGTCTTTCTGCAGGCGGGTCTTTGTCCTGGGGAGCTTAACGGTGCTTCTTGGTAGCAAAAGGACCTTCGCTACCTTGTCCCTCGGTGGTGAGCGGTCAGATACCCTCTCGTGATTACGTTCCCCTGGATTCGTTCTTTGCCTGCGTACCTCCCTGGGTTTGCCTCTCGCCTCTGAGTCTTTTCCGTGCCTTTCGATAGTCGTTCATAGTTCCCCACGGGAACGGGTTACCTCAAGAGAATTTTTAGGAATAACAAAAAGAATTACTACCAAGTTCATTAACACATGTTTGTCTCTGTCGCCGCTCGGAGATTTTCTCGGTCCCTACAGTTCCCTCGGTGGATATTCACTCAAAATCATTCTCTCACACAGTCACTCCTAGGAAAATGAATTTACTTACCGTCTAGGGTTCAGGGAGCCTTTAGTAACGAGGCGAGCCGAAGCTGCCACGTTACAGTTATTAATGATCTCCCTTGGAGATTTGCTGCATTTTCTGAATAAATTGCCAGTTACCTTGTTGCATTGGAAACCTGAGTTGAAGCTTGTCACCCCTACTTCTCCCCTCCATCCCGGCTTGCCGTAACGTCCCCGCCCCTCTACCAAATACTTTGCTGCCAGCCGCTTTTGTCTTGTTTGAGTAGGAGTTTCAGAGACTGAAGAGAATCGGTGCTTGGAGCACCTGGCGCCCAAAACAACCCCTGCTTTACCCGGTGAGTCGATACGGCAGATGCGTATCGACCAGCTCGGTTGATTATTGAATACCTTGGGGGTCGATCATATCGACCCGGCTGGATAATAAAGATTATAGTGACCCCGTGAGTTGGTGAGCGGAGATTTATTTTCAGGGTATTTCCAGTGAAGGGCTTACACTCAGAACGCGGCCTGAGTCGTTTTATAAAAAGTCCTCGTCACAATATACAAACACACAATTCAAACGCTACAGCGAAGCACGATCGCTCGGGAGACCCTTAAGTCTGTTATGGCGATGGAAGAAAGATTCGGTCGTATGTATTGCCGGTCGCGCTATGTGTGACTAAAGGCATAACGGTCTGAAAATTCAAATCCGCCAATCACGCAAAAGCTTCTAGGCAACGGAACATCGAGGCACTGACGTATATTAGAGGACTGGCAACTCCCCTATGTCAGCCGTGCTAGAGTTGCGCTGACTTTTCATCCGGTAGTTCCGCATTGTACCGTCGTTATTACTGCGGGGCGCTGGCAGTCACTGAGGCCTAGGCTGAATTTTCATTGGGAGTATTTTGAGGCGCAGTGACTGCCAGCGCCTCGCAGTCATAACGACGGTACAATGCGGAAATAGCGGAGGAAAAGTCGGCGCGATATTGCCGGGAGTTGCCAGTTCTCTGATATACGTCCGTGCATCGAGGTTTCCACGATGAGCCGAGAACGGTACACTCAGCCGAGTTGGTTGTAGGATCTGAAGCGACTTGACTGTAGACTCACGGAGTAAGTCCCACAATCCACCTCACAGAGTATACGTGACACACGAGGCTCAACCACTGATCTCTCAGTGGGCTCAACTCGGCACTCGGCACCTCGGCAGGACTGACTGTGTCTCGTGTTAGCTAATTTCACACTTTCACAGTGAATTTCATACGTGGCCTGCCGGTAGCCGTAGCAAGCATGGGTGAAATAATCTACGCGCACGTAACCTACAAAGACGAACCACAAAAGCATTACACCGTTCGCATACGTGACGTGAAGTCTAAAAAAATTCGGAAATATAAGTCCAACAAGTGAAACGGATTTCGATAAAAGGAAAATTTATTACGTAAAATGGACCGATTGCGGATCGGCGTGCGAAATAGACCATGCACATTTTGGGTATTATCCGGCTTTTATACATTATCTAGGAGGTAAGTAAACAAATGTTTCTACGAAATACAATCTATTTTCGCATGAATAAAACTTCCTGAAAAATCTTCATCACCCCAATTCGATCTCTTATATTACATCATGCAACAGTTGAGCGAGCTGGCGGCACATCCAAGGCGTAAATAATATTGCCACGTGTTCTACACGTGGTTACGATTTCAATTCCATGCATGCATGTATCCGAACATTTTGGAATTTTGAACAATGGTTTTTCAATCAACTGTCGAGAGCTACTTATTTTCTGCAGTTTTCAACGAAAAAAATTGTCAAAGCCGTGTGTGACATGTATGCTCAAGTAATGAAATTACATTTTTACGAATGAGGGGAAGGGGGGATCTTCGTTAGCGCCTTTTTACATTGAACTAGCTTCATAGCAACTTTTAGTTATGATACAATTATCAGAAAAAAGTCCTATGAATTACCTATTCGAATTAACTATTCAGAAATTCGACAGATTGTAGTCATTTAATTTGTTTGATGATTCCAATTATAAACATCGTTCTTAAGGGGGTATATATACTAGGGTGTCCCGTTTTTTATTTTTATTTTTTTATTTCACCGGCCACCAGTCATAACTTTGGTAGTTGGTCTGAAACGAACCCACACCAAAGATGAGTAATGTAGCTCAAGTCTAAGAGGTGCCTCAATAATTTTTTTCATTTTAAAGCGCCATATCGATAATCGGCTGCACGCTCTAATAATATTTTTTGGAATGGAGTAAATGTGTAGTCTGGGCTTTATTCTGACCAACTTTCTGCATAAAACGTACTTATTGGGCCTTTGGCTTATTCAGACCGGGTTAAGTCTGAAAAGCTCGTAAATTTTTTTTATTTTTTTTTTCAACACAAAAATTTAGGCAAACATTTATTGTCATGAAAACAAAATTTCGACAAAGTTTCAATCTTCTAGCCCCATTATTCGACCTTTTTTTTGTCAATTATGGCGTTTTCACGTTTTAAATTTTTTTCTTGGTATTTATAAAAAAATATCGGACCGACAAAAATCACAGCTAAAGGAGACATCGAAACACATACAAACATATTTTCGACAACACATGCATTAAAAACTCGTGATTTTTGCCCTCCTTGGCGGGATGGAAGTTAGAGTTTTCTGAGCAGCGGGTAAAAAAACTTGCCAGCGGGATAAAAACTCCGGCCGGCGGGATAAAAACTCTCGTCACAGGGGAAAAAAACTCTTATTACAGTGAAATAAACCGCGAAAGTGCTGCCCCCAGCGGCGAACGCCGTTCTCATGTTCCTAACCATTCCTAACCTCGCTTACACTAGTATATGTATACACCTTTAAATGGGTACAAATTCTCAGGAAGAAATAAAATTTTTTTCAAATTGAAGAGTTGGAAAAAATACAAAAAAAATCATGATGTTAGAGGAGGCTTTAACACTCGTTATCTATATTTTACATGAGGTATTACTTTCAGCTAATGGAAGTTATGTCATATATAGAAAAATACAGAATTAGTTGGTTGTCACAGGGAATCAGCAGCATTGTTGGACCGATCCAGGTCACTCTAGTCTGAAATTGTTCATAAAAGATGCCTTTATTAAATGAGTATAGAACTATTAGCTGAAAGTAATACCTCATGTAAATTATGGACAATGAGTGTTAAACCCTCCTCAAACATCATGATTTTTTTCTATTTTTTCCAACTCTCCAATTCGAAAAAAAAATTATTTCTTTCTGAGCATGTCTACCCATTTAAAGGTGTATACATACCCCTTAGCTGTTCAAAAGCATTTCTCACTTTTATACTTCTTCTGAATGACATATATATTCATACCCTGCAGACAGTGTGGGACATATTTCAAGGCAGATTAAGGAAGGGGGTCGACTAATAATTCCAAGTGGGTTACCATCATCGGAGTCGGAGGAAAACTTTCAACCGATACGAGTGAGTTGACTTATGATTAGTAATTGAATCGTCATACCAATGACATTTAAATTCAATGCAAAGTTCTTGCTGTCCAATTGTAAAATTGAAGTATAGAAACATTTCACACGAGAAGAATGATATGATTTTTTTTCAACAGCGTCAGAAACATACTTATCTGCTACAAGCAGTACAACAGAAAAGAAATCCTGAGACTTTGAAGAAGCTAAAATTGCAGGAATTCTTGTCGTCAAGGAAGCCACTGATTCACGATTCGGGTGATGAAGATAAAAATGAGGAACCTGAGGAAATGAATGAGAATGTAGATGAAGTTAGTCCGAAAGACAATCAGACAACAGAGCCGGAGATAGAACTGCAGAAGAGAACCAGAGTGCGACGAGACCTGTTTGGCAAAATTGATGATCCGCTATACCCTGCAGAATCTGTTGATCAAGGTAGAGATATTCGCATTCGTATCTGTTTGCAATACAGTCCGCTCTCTGAGTAATGCCGCTCTGAGTAATTCCGCTTCCCCGCTTTCTCGCTCGAACGCTACCCCCACTACTGGCTCACCTCGAGTTTCGTATTCGACTCTCTGAGTAGTGCCACACGCTGACTCAATGAAAAAGCGTAAACTTATCTGCTTCAAATTCAATGAGTGACGTTCTTTCCCTTTCAGTAATGTTATTTTATCACAAAATTCGTAAGTAGCTGTAGTAGTAATATTATCTCGGGGAAAAATTCATCAATTTTTATAATTGTCATAAAAATGGTAGTGTTCATTTTATTGGAACGCCTATAAAGTATACATAATCATTTGACTATATTACATATTTATTTGACTACATATATCAATGTCTATTTTTTGAAAAATAAAATCAAACCCAATTATCCACTCATGTACGATTCTGTGTATGTACACAAAAACGTTACATCCACCATCCATACTTTCCAAATACCGCAGACTAGAAACATTTTTAATGCTAATATTCAGACAAACTAAAGTTTCGAACAAACATAACCTCAATTTCTTGTCAGAAATCAAAACTTCATGCTAATAAGTATATTACAGTCATTGTGTATAGAATTCCGAAAGTTTTTTAAGTGCTTCTGTTTTGTGAAGTGTATTTCACACAAACGCATGCTGTTCCATATATACTTACCGAAACAAATTTCACGGAACACGGAGCGGCACTACTCACAGAGAGCGAAACGAATTCCGACGACTCGAACACGCGGTAGTGGTGAGGGTACCTGAGTTCCAGGAAAAATACTCCCCTATTCCCCCATCACCGGCACTACTCAGAGAGCGGACTGTATGTGAGGAACAACTCAATTACATGATACTCATTTATATAAATTTTCAGTGAATAATAGGACTCAATTAGAAGATTGTTGACGCTTTTCAGAAAGACCAGCGGTAGCTACTACACGAATTCAAAATGTGAAATACAACCCGAGGACATTGAGAAAACATAACCTGGACGATGCCGATGAAAGCGGAAAAAAATATCCACAAAACAAAAGTTTGTAGCTATTTGATGCAATCATTTGCATTTTTCAATTCATTCAAGTACAGTAGAGCGTCGATTATCCGAATCAATTGGGACCGGGTGCCTTTCGGATAATCGAAATTTCGGATAACCGAACAGCAATATTCCGTGGGCGAAAAAAACGTCGATTCTTTCGAAATGATGGAATTTATATATGTATACATATATTTAACTACAATGAACATCAATAGGTTATTATCACAAGTACATTTTAGTGAACTGAAAACATGTAATCATCGTATCATTCAATGATACAGAACAAAGTTAGATATGTATGTCTTTAAAAGATAATCAACATTCTTATATATTTGAGTTCTTACATCTGTTTATTTTTGAAAAAGTTGACGATTTTCCAATAAACCAAATCGCCATTCGGATAATTGACGTTTCGGATAAAGCAAATCGCCATTCGGATAATTGACGTTTCGGATAACTGACGTTCGGATAATCGACGCTCTACTGTACAGGCAGGTCCTGAAACCTCTCTCTACCCAATTTATTTGAGCTAGGCTAAATTTCTTGTACAATCTGCATACATTTGAAAGCATTTTTAGTTCATTACGTCATACCAATGAGATATATAGTGTAACACGCTTTCGGGGTTGTTTGGAAACCAACCCCGTCCACAATGCTAGCAAAAGAAGCCGAAACCCAACGTGGATGATGGGACTAAAACTAAACACAAGAAATAATGAAGATTTGGGCGCCAAGTTCCTTACGGGAACTAATCGCCGCGTTTCCGCGGGGATGAGGGTAGGAAATAGGGGTTGAAGGAGACGGGAGGCCGGCTAGACAGTATTTGGTAGAGGGGAACGTGGGGGCGAAGATAGTAGACCCTGTGTAAGTTGGTGGACAATTATAAAACGTATTTATTCAATGAAACTAGGAAGTGAACAATCCCTTCGAGATACTAGGCGATCTCGAGGGTAGAAACCAGGTCGGGCTAGAAGAGCCAGTACAGAATATGATACACTATTTACAAGCTAGCCGCTCGACTCGACTGGGCACGGGCCAGGAGGAGGGCGAGGGTAACGGGGGAACGGTACCGGGCGTCAGCCGGATCGCACAGCGGTCTGTGGATTCACGGCAGCTGACTCGCAGCGGTGAGTGCGCGCGATCCCTGCGCAGACCGCGTAGCGCACTCGTCTCGACGGGGACGACGGCAACAGCACTGGATCGCGCTCAACTCACTCGATCGAAATTTACGGTCGGTACGGTAGAGCGGGATAATATCGGACGAGCACAAGAAATAGACAAGATTCGAACCGGAGCGTACGGGGGACCGTAGCTCGGCGACAGTTGGAGTATCGGGCGTGCGCGGTGACTCTGCGCACCACACGTAGAACGTGAGTCTCAACGGGGACCACCTCTACAGGCGCGAATCACACGGACACGCACACACGAACACACACGAGCAAAATTCAAATAGAAATGAGAAAAAGACAGTATCGGGACTCGACCGTTCGCGGAGGCGCGTGCAGGTCGGGATTCCGAGGGTAGGGGGTAAAGAGCTGAAAATCAAGCGATGCGAGTGTAACAGACTATTCCCAAGAGTCAGACACAGATAGCGCGAATAACTCAGAGAAATAACCCGTTACCTTCAATTACCAGCAAGCTTATCACTAAGCGCGAATACACTCACCAGCAACTGAGTATCTCCCTAATTAATGCGTTTATGCACCGTAATACGGGGAGTTTAATTTAGAAGAATATCTAAGAAAGCGTTTACAATCTGGTTTTATATTATATTCTGGTATTATTTCTTACCTTCTCCGAAGACACAGCGAACCAGCGGTAAGGGCGTTGCGGGTGAAAGTGTGTGTGCGTCGGTGGATTTAAGAGTCTTTAAACTGAAGTTAAATTCTAGCGGGTTGGTCTTCAAATAAATCTCACAATTATTTATCTTTACAATCTATTCAAAGAAACTCATTTATTATAAATCAACTCAATAGATCAGACTACACTGAGTTTACACAAAATTATATCTTTAATAAACTAATCCAAAAGTTAAGCAACTCAACTATCTCTAATCAAAGTTTGGTCCGTCTCTATCGATCTATATTCACATTCAAGAGTCTCCAGCCGGGAATTGTCAAAATAACTACAATAAAAGTGTAAGCGTGTTCTTTACGCCCTAGGGTTAAAGAACACAACTCTTGTTAAAGAATCCCGTGCGCTAAGCCAGAATAATTCCTAACCACAGATATCAATAAGTTTAAAGTGACCGGCTGCTAACTCCAGAGAGTGAAATTAAGAAAAGAGTTCGGATCAAGACTAAAACTGTACTGCCAAGAGCGGACCTCTGACCTGCCCTATATAACTTCTCCCTTAGTGGGTCTCTCTTTCTAACTACTGATAATTATTCTGCATCTTTATTCAAATTGAGCGCGCTGAGTCACCGCATGCATCTAAGCCTGCGTGGTGAATCAGTGCGTCTCGGTATACAGAGTGAATTCCTAAAGTGTAAACAGCCCAAAACCTAGTGCGCATGCGCTTATCTGAAAAAATTGAAAAATTGTCTGGGATACCCAATCGACAGCTGCTATCTCAGCCGACATTCAATTTTTTCAGGTAAGCGCATGCGCACTAGATTTGGGCTGTTTACACTTTAGGAATTCACTCTGTATAAGTGTGCGGGTATTACCGTCCTCCGAGAGAGCGCTAAGTGGAAGCGAGCGAGTGTCTTTACCGACTATGATATTATCTTTCGTAGAGAAGCTCCTCCGGGATCTGTATTACCCACTGTATCTAAAACTATAATATAATTAATATAATAAATATAAAAAGTGTTGGGCGGTCAATCCGCAGTTAATCTGCCGGATGTGACACGAGAGACAGACAAGCAGGCAAAAACGATCCTAGTGGATCTAGGATACTTTCCGTGTTGGGGGGGAGATTCTCGTCTCAGGTTCCAACGGTTTCGGCGATGGCCGATTCCACCTAGACAAGGTTAATATAGATTTCTCGCAGCACAGGGGACGAACACATAGACGATAAAGATCCTACCTTGGGTCGAGGGTCTCGGGTATATCCCAAGGTGGAGTGGCAATGTTCTTTGGGGGCACACTCACACACTTGGGGACACAAATTCCACGGGTGAAGCCGGCGCGGCCACGTGCCTGCAGGCCGGCTGAATCTCGTTTCTCTGGGTCTCGGGTTCACGGGGGCTCGGGTTGGTCACAATCGGAGGTGCACGTAATGCACAATGCAGCAGCGACGAAAACAACTGCAGTTCGGGGGCTCAGAAGACTCTAATCACGCGGGAAAACTAGGAATTCACAGCACGGCGCAACAGGTAGGCTGTTGCTAGCTCGGAATTCAAAGATGGAAGAACTAGGCAGATTTTGGCAAAGATGGCTAGATTCGTCTTCCCCGCGCCAGCTCGTAGGCCAGCGGGGAAGCGGGGTGAGGTCGCTCCTTGCTCCAGTGAACCACGTGACCCTTCGGTACATTTCCTAATTCTATGCGCGTTACCGAGAGTCGCGCGAGGATATTTGCAAGCCTTCCGCGGCGTTGAGGGATGCCACAACGGGCAACTCATTTGCCACGTTACAATAGATTTACAAAATTTTACAGAAGGTTTCGACATAACCGCTGAGGATTTGATCGCAGCCGGTCATTCTAAGTGGCGCGGTCCTCAAAATTTGCCTGCCGCTGTTATTGAAAATGAAAAAAGGAAAAATCCAGAAAATGAACATCTGGCATTACATTCTGATCCACTAGACGACATCGACGATGAGGAAAATGATAATCAAGATGAAGAAAGAGGAAAGAAACAACGTCTTCCACTTCGAGGGAAAAAGAGAAAACGACGTATCGACGGCCGCTATTAATATTGTCTCACGTTTTCGTTTCCATTTGGAAAAGACCTATCTGAAAATGGCTCGGGGTAAAAGACTTATCTCCTATGCTTATACACAGGACTTAAGTCTTTTACCCCGAGCCATTTTCAGATAGGTCTTTTCCAAATGGAAACGAAAACATAAGACAATATTAATAGCGGCCGTCGGTATGTTTGCTAATATAATATAGCTAGTGACCATCAGTCCAAAAATCTCTTTGCAGTTTGACAGTGAAAAATGCTATTTATGTCCGTCGTTATAGACTGAGGAACTTTTTCTCCTCTGTTCCCTACTGAAAAAGATCCTGTAAAATATTACATGAAAAAGTACATGATAAATTACATGATAAATATGATGAAGTTATGACTGGATTCCTGATACGAATTATTATGTACTTTATCATATGATTTTTGTTCTAACCATTATGTTGTACAAATACACATAATTTATTATCTCATTTATCGCAGGATGTTTGACATAATCAGATTTTATGATAGTAAAAAAAAGGGGACACCCGGAGCTTTATTCTACAACTCTTTCACGTCTATCACGTGACAAAGGTGATACACGATACGAAGTGATACGGTTATATAGCGTGACAAAAGCGAAATATATCAACCGTCCTAATGAACTTGGCTCTCGGACTGTTATGGCCTATGGGCGCTGTTAGAAGACCTCCACCGCTATAACAACCTAACCTATTTCGTGAAAACACACCAGCAAGAAAATTATTGGCGAATGCGTAATAGGAGATATAACGAACAAGGAAAAAAAAATTATTGGCGAAATAAACGACTGTTGACTGAAATTAATTCAATCGACTTGATTAATTAATCCCATATTCAAAACCGATGTATTGCAAATAATACTTACTAAAAAATGAAGATTTCAAAGAGAAGAGAATAAGAAAAGAAAAGCTGATATTATATATACGGTCATATGCATATGATTATTATCAATATTATTATTAATTACTTTACTATACATATCGCGTATCTAATGGTATAAGATCGTAACCGTCAAAAAGACGATTCAGGTGGTAAAAGGACGTTTATATTTTTTTCTTTTGCCATTCGCTATAAGTGTTCAAAACACGTAGATTTATAAAAATTATGCAAAACAATTAATAAAGGTGTGAAAGGTCGTATGTTTGGCGGATAAGCCCTTACATATCTAACTTTCGGCGAATCACTCATGTAATGTGGTGTACAGGTACACCCCTTCGAGAATCTAGTGTAATCTCTTGTTATCTTTTCTATCTTTTGTAATGTCTTGAAATCTCTCGTACTCTTTTTGGAACCTTTTGTAACCTTTTATGATATCTAATTTTTTTAATAAATGAATTTAATTCAGACCAGACGTAACACAGGTGTCATTTTTATAATTTAAATTAATTGTATAATAATGTAAAAAATTTAATGCTAATACATATTTTAAGGGATGAGCTTCAAAATTAAATTAAAAATTTTTTTTTATCTAATTTATAATTTTATAGTCTTGGAAATAGATTTTATTTTAAAAATGTTATATAATTTCATTTATTGTTAACTTCAAGTGGTACAATTTTTTTTTTTACTTATTCCCATGCCCTCTCTTACACTTTTCTATCTCTCTTGCCATATCTTTATCACATAATGTCCATTTCAGTTACTCGTCTTTATAATATCCCCTTATACCACATTCATGTATTTCTTTGTTCATTTATCCTTCCTCTCCCCCGTCCTGCTCTGCCCTTTCTCTCGCTGCCTGTTCTCTCAACCGTTGGATCTTTTTCAATGTGTTTAGCCCTCTTCCGTCTTCTTTCAATTCCTCCCTCCAGGACTTTCCGGGGGTACCACTCACCCTGCATTCTTCCACCGTGTGTTTCACCGTTTCTGGGGCTTCGCCGCATAGCCTTCACCTCTTTTCCTCCTCACTTTGCCAGAAGTTGTTGTTGTTCACCTCGTTGCCGGCTCTCCACCGGGCTATAAGTTTTTTGCTGTTTTTCCCTCTCTCCTCTTGTGATCTTAGGTACCCCGGAAGTCCTTGTTCCCGCTTTATCTCTTTGTACTCCGCCCAGTACCTGGATCCGTTTATTCTCGCCTCTCTTTCTTGTATCTGTATGTCCCTGTCTCTTTGCAGCAGGATCGGTGTTATTTCCAGCCCCCTTTCTCTCCTTCTCTCTAGTTCGTTGACTGCCCATCCTTTCTTCCGTAGGAATTCTTCTCTCTCCCTCCACCATCTTCCCTCCATTATGCCCTCTCTCCTTTCCTCCATAGCAACGTTCCTCAGGGAGTTAGGCGTGCACTTTTCCAACTTTTCCTCGAATCTCATAGCTCGTTTCCCTGCGTCTGTCTCCATTTTATCCCTCTTCACCTCCTCTCTTACTATGTAGCTCGGCGTCTGTCTGTTAAGTCCTAGCGACCATTTTATCTATTTATCCTGTATCCTCTCTATCTCAACTCTTTCTGCCCACCCCCATATCTCGGCCCCGTACATCGCTATGTTTTTCACCAGTGCGTCGAACATGTCCATCCTCCTCTTCCAGTCTCCATTAAATCTTCTCTCCGCTATGCTCCACACCTTCCCTATTACTGTATTTGCCTTGCCCGCTCTGTCCCTTATGTGTTTATCGTCCCCGTTGTTCTCTCGTACCTTATACCCTAGGTATGTGAATTCTTTAACCTCCTCTATCTCCTGCCGTCCCCACATCCACCTGCGCTTCCTTCTTCTTCCTCCTCCGGCTCTATACACCATCATTTTTGTCTTCTCCGCGCTGAGTGTCATCCCCTTTTTCTTGAAGTATTCCCTCAGGATTTTCAGCTGCTCCTTCATGGCTTCTTCCCCGCATGCCAGTGTTGCTATATCGTCTGCATAGCCTATTGTCCAGAGTCTCTTGTTCCCTATTCTTACTCCGCCTATCCCTCTCCGCCTCATCTCCTCTTCTAGGTCTGCCAGGTATAGATTGAATAGCAGGGGGCTTCAAGGGCACCCCTGCCTTACCCCTTTTTCTGTGTAAAAGCATCCCATTTCTTGCCCGTGGACTCTCACTGCATTTCTTGTCACCCTGTATATTTCTCTTATGCGCTCCCGTAGTCTGTCGCTGACCCCTTGTTCCTCCATCATTCTCCATAGCTCTTTCCTCTCTATTCTGTCAAAGGCTGCTTTCAAGTCCGCGAAGCATGCGAACAAACTCCCTCCCTCTCTCCGCAGCTCTTTTTCCGCTACATGATTTAGCATATATATCGCATCTATGGTTCCTCTGCCTTTTCTGAACCCCATTTGTGAGTCCGGCAGCATGTCCTTGATTTCCATCTCCCCGTCAAGTCGTTTTCTTAGTACTTCTGCGTATATCTTGTACCCTGTATCCATTAGTGTAACCCCTCGGTAGTTGGCTACCGAGTCTCTATCCTCTTTTTTGTGTATCGGCGAGATAATACCTTCTGTCCATTTGTGCGGTATGCCTTCTCCTGCCCAGATTCTTTTTAGAATTTCCCATAATGCGTCTGTTCCCGCTCTCCCTATGTGTATCCATACCTCGTTCTTGATTTGGTCTTCCCCTGCTGCTTTTCCTCGTTTCAGTCTCTTTATTGCCTTCTCTACTTCTTCCCTAGTTATTTCCTGGTCTTGCTCTCTCCTTTGTTCTGGAGGGTTGGCTTCAGTGCCTCTCCCGTCTTCCCTCTCCGGACTGCTCGGGATGTCTGTGTTTTCTGGGACCACCGTAGTACCGCCTAGTAGGTTCTGGTAGTGTTCTATCCACTCTTCTTTCTTTATCTTCTTACTTATTCCCTTGTAGTACCTTCTTTCCCTGTTTATCACCTCCCAGACCTCCTTCTCGTTTTTGATTCCCTTGATGGAGTCCATATATCTTTGGTTTTCTTCCTCCTTCTTTCTCGCAATTAACTCTTTCCATCTCTTTCGTTCTGCCTGCACGGCCTCCTTGTCTGCCCTTCCTCTCTTCCAGTCCCTTATTAGGCCGTTCATTCTCTTTTTGCTGTCTTTGCACTCCTCGTCCCACTACTTCTCTTTTCTACTGTTCTCGCTACCTCCTTTCTTCTTTCTTTTCGTCGCTTGCTTCACCTTCTGGGTTATGTGTTCCCAAGCTTGGTTCACCGTCCCTTCTGCCTTCCAGTTTATCTCCCTGGTCTTCTCTGTGTACCACTTTACTCCTTTTTCTGACCAGTCGTCCGTTTCTTCTCTGTTTTCCCTTTTTCTCCCCCACGTCCTCTCTTTCCCCAGCCTTACTTCCAGCGGTAGGTGGTCCGAGTCTCCTCTTTCTCCTATCGTCATCCAGTCGGCCTTCTCTCTTGCTTCGTGGTTCATTATAACGTTGTCTATCACTGTCGCTATCGCTGTTTCTCCCCTCTTTCCCAGGTATGTGTAGTGTCCTTCGTCATCCCCTGGGGTCCCGCCGTTTGCTATGAACAGGCCGGCCTCGTCCATCCATTTTATCAGCTCCTCCCCGTCTTTGTTGGTTACCTTATCCTTGGATTCCCTTCCTTGTTTCTCTCCGTCTCCGCGGCTATACAAGCGAGTACTCAAGAGATACGGGAGTCCATTGCCCTTAAAACCGCTGAAATTAATGGAATTAATGAGAAAATCGGTGGGCTCTCGGCCTTGCCAGGTTTAGTTGATGGCCTAACTAGGAGGGTAGATGAGCTCGAACAATCTGGTGCCGCGATGACGGTGGACTTCAATGCGAGGGTTGAGGCCCTTGAAACCCGGGTTGCTGATCTTCAGGCCGCTCGTGCAGCGGACGCCGTGGAGAAGTCCCAGCTTCAGGAAAAAGTGAATGCGCTAGAGCGAAGCTCGCTTAGCCACGATCTACTGATCTCAGCGGTTCCTGAGTTGCAAAATGAGAACCTCATGACGATATTTCAAGCACTCATGGCTCAACTAACAATCGATGTTCCTCCCGAGGACGTCCAGGAAATTATGCGCCTCAGGGGTGCTGCAAATTTGAATAAGCCTCGCCTGATTCTGGTACGTCTCAGATCGGTCGGATGCCGAAATCGTATTCTTGCCGCCAAAAGAGCGAAGGGCTCGGTTTACGCCGATGAGCTCGGTCTCGTGCCAGAACAGCCGCATACGCCGGTGTTTGTTAACGAGCACCTACCTCGCACCCTATCCAAGTTCTTGGGTCGAGTTCGCGCCTACGCCAAAGCCCGTGGGTATCGCTTTACGTGGGAGAAAAAAGGCTCGATTCTTGTGAAGCGGGATGCAAATTCGGAGCCGATTGTCATAAACTCCGATGCTGACCTCCACCTCTTAACTGGTCCAGTCTGACTGCCCGAGGAGTCTGCGCGCCCAGGTGACGTCGGATCGGATCGCCGTCCCCCTACGCCACCTGACGTCGGTTCAACACCTACCGTTTGTAATCTAAATGTTGCTAATTTTAATGCAAACTCACTCTTACGGCATATAGATCAGATCAGGGAAATGTTTGCTGGAAGCCGTTATCATGTTATCTCTGTTTCGGAAACTTGGCTCCATGCTGGTATTGTAAGCCAGCTAGTTTCCATCGATAATTATACTTTACTGCGTAATGATCGAGCTGGAAAATCGGGAGGTGGTGTCGGCATTTATGTTCACAATTCACTCAAGTCTAAAATTCTTGCGTCGTCCCCCTCTCTATTTTCTAACTCGCCGGAGTTTCTCATTCTAGAAATTAGCTCATCTCAGCATAAGTTCCTGTTCTCCACAATCTATCGTAGGCCGAAAGGCATTCTTCTGACGGGATTTTTAAGCGAGTTCGCGAACTATTCGCACCGTTATAGCAGCATCATGATCACTGGGGACTTGAATTGTAATCTAAGTAGTGATAATTTTGAGGCTAATTACCTGCGTGATCTTGTCTTTAGTCATTCTCTCTATTTAATACCGTTCGGCAATACACATCATACGGCTCACTCGGATTCGGCACTGGACGTTGCCATATTGGACTCAGCTGACAGGCTGCAGTCGTTCACGAAATCCTTGACTCCTTTTATCGCTGGGCATGATCTAATCGAATTTGAGTACAGGATTCCTATTCCGGGCCAGGTGAGCCGTATGAAGACGTACCGTGACTTCCGTAATTGTGATGCGGGGGCCCTTGGTGCCGATCTAGATGACAAGATCACAAACTCGCTTTCGGGTCTTGGCGAGAGTATTGATGAGAGGGCGGAGGCACTCTGCAGTGCGATTGTTAATGCACTCGACGCTCACGCACCTATGGTCACGCGTGAATATAAAAAGTCTCCTGCCGGCTGGTTCACGTCAGAATTTAAAGATCGAATGCGAGTCCGAAACAATTTGTATACTTCTGCGAAGCGTTCGGGCTGCCTGAGGTTATTGGCTCAGTATCGTACAATGCGTCGCGAAATCAAAGCGGACATAACCAAAGCCAAAAAACGCTTACTATAAAGATAGGTTGTCCAAAATTTCGGATGTCTCCGGTGTCTGGTCGGAATTGAGGCAGCTGGGGCTTAGTGCTCCCAACAATTCTGGATCCTCCCCTCTACATCACTTTGGCGGTTGTCAGCTCAATGCATTTTACACATCAGTCACGAGGGCTCATCCTCCGTGTTCGCAAGCTGAATTGCAGCAGTTACTTACCAGTGAGCAGTCCCAGGTTCAGTCTCGATTCTCCTTTTCCTTCGTCCCTGAGTCCCAGGTTCGCGCAATATTAGCGTCATATGTTAGTAAGTCCCGTGGACGTAGCCCGGACGGAATTCAGTTGGCGCATCTTAAGGATCATTTCGACGTTCTGGCGCCTCACTTCACTCGCCTATTGAATTGCTCCCTCCGTACTTCCTCTTTCCCTGACTTCTGGAAGACGGCTTACATTATTCCCCTCAGTAAATGTGACCCTCCTGCCACTGAGGCTGATACCAGGCCCGTTGCCAACCTGGCTCATCTCTCCAAGGTCTTTGAGAGAGCAGTTGCGAACCAACTTACGGCTTACTTGGAGCAAAACGCTATTTTTGACTCAGTCCAGTCTGGATTCCGGAAATTTCACAGCACGCAGTCGGCCCTCCTGAAAGTCTTGGATGATGCGCGAAAAGCGGTGGATGTCAGGTGTGTCACCATTCTCGTATTGTTCGATTTTAGTAAGGCGTTCGACAGCATCAATCACCGTTTGCTACTGGCTAAGCTGTTGCGTTATGGACTCTCGAGTGAAGTGGTGAGGTGGTTTCACTCCTACCTGTCGGGCAGGTCTCAGGCCGTTCAAGATCTCTCCGGGAAACCCACTGGATTTCTGTCGAATCACTCAGGGGTTCCTCAGGGCTCCGTCCTCGGTCCCTTGCTGTTTTGCTTTTCATAAATGATATTGGCCAGATACTGAAACACGCTAAGCATGTCGTTTTCGCAGACGACCTACAGATCTATTTGCATTCACCGCCGGATGACATCTTGGCTGCTATAGAGAGGGTTAATATTGATGCAAATGCGGTTTCGAACTGGGCAGATGATAATGGGTTGAAGTTAAACGTCCTGAAGACGAAAGCGATAATTCTTGGCAGTGCGCCTTATCTCGAACGACTGCGCTTATTAGACGTCCCTGAGGTGGCTGTGCGAGGCCAGCCGGTCCCCTACGTAGGTATAGTGCGGAATCTTGGAGTCCAACTATCTGCGGATTTATCCTGGAACGCGCATGTGGCTCAAGTCTCGAGAAAAGTTTATGCTACCTTGCATAGGTTGAAATATCGTAGTGACATCCTTTCGCCTCAAATTAAGACCTTGCTTGTTCGTACCCTAATCTTCCCGCACATTGATTACTGCTGCTTGGTCTATCACGATGCCACGGACTACCTCAATCTAAAGCTTCAGCGTCTAGTAAACAGTGGCGTGAGATTTATTTTCAATGTGCGAAGGGACGTCCATATCACTCCCTACCGTCTTCAGTTGAAATGGCTGTCTGTGCTAAACCGGCGATTATTCTTTCTGGGTTCCTGCGTCTACCAGACTCTTGCAACTGCCTCTCCAGCGTACCTGCGCGAACTTTTCTTGGACCCTGATCCTGACCAGCGTCGTTCTGCGAGGCTTGCAGCGTCTGACAACCCATCGTCCTTCCTCATCCCAAATCACAGGACTGCCTGCTACCGGAACTCCTTTCTGCTCTCAGCTATTGACCTCTGGGACAGCTTGCCCGCTCCGTGTCGTGAAGCATCTTCCATCGATGTTTTCAAAATAAAGCTTTTTGACTATCTCCTGTCCAGCGAGATCACTTTTGCCGCTGTTGGGGCGCCCAGGCCTAGGCTGTGACCGTTGAGTGTGTTGACAGTCCACCGATGTGTTGTCGGATTAGCTTTGTTATAACTTATTAGGATATGTGTCTAGTCTGTTTAATTGATTATTGTGTATGTTTGCAGGCGACCTGTTTTTGAACCTGTGTTGTTTTTTGCTGTGAGCGCTGTCTGAGCCTCATAAGCTGCACTCTCTTAGCCGGGTTATGCAGGGCATTACGGCGTTTTCTTATGCGTCCTACACCCTGCGGTCCCTGATCGCTAGTGTGTTTTATCCATAATGTACTTCCATGCTATTAAGTTTATCTATTTATTTCGCGCCTCGGCACGCTATATTTATGCTTGTGTTCAATTTTAGTTACATGTGGCTACTTACTAACATCCATCTGTAATTTAATTCGTTTTACTTTATTCTGCTGTATATCATCCTAGGATAACTCGATTCATCCAATTTTGTTGTATCACCCTAACTCTTTGTTTGCATTGGGCATTTACTGTTAGTTCTTTATTTTTCACTTTTATTTTTTGTTTTTACATTGTATCTTTGTTATATTGTATCTTCTATATCTTTATTTATATTTTTTTTTTTGCACTGTATTACTCTAAGCATCGCACTTATTCAACATTTTTACTGTATTATTTTCTGTTGCCCCTTGGCCTTCTGGGCTACGGCATAATAAACCCAAATCTAATCTAATCTAATCTAATCTTTTCTGCCACCTGCTTCCCCCGTCCTTGCGTTCCAATCTCCGCCCAACATGATTATCTCTCCCCTTCTTTCCTCCAGTCTTTCGTTTATTCTTCTCCTTGTCTCTTCTTTCTCCTCGTTTGCATATACGGTGGCGATGTTCCAGATTTCCTTGTTTCGTGTCCATCTGGCCCATATGTAGCTCCTACCATCTGATTTCCATTCCAGCGTCCTTCCCGTCTCCCCTCTCTCTCTAACGCCCATTAGTATCCCTCCGCCTGCTCTCCCTTTTCTGCTGTTCCTAGTTGCTGGGGTGTGTTTCCAGTCATACTCTTCCGGTAGCTTTTCTTTCACCTTGTCCCAGTCTTTTTCCTCCACCCACGTCTCTACCAGTCCGATCACCTCAAACCCTTTCACATATTCCCAGAATTCTTTCGTCTTGTTTTTAATCCCTGCCGCGTTCCAGAACAGTGCTTTGACTTCGTGCCTCTCGTCTCTCGTGTCCAGCTCTTCCTCTCCTCCTGTTTCTTCTTTCTGCTGTTCATTACCCTCCCCGTCTGGGACGTCCGCCCCTTGCGCGGCCTCTGCCGCCACATTCCTCTTCCCTCGTCTGGTTCCCTGTCGTCTACTGACTACTTTGAGTTCGATCGTTTCCTCATCCCATCTGTACAGTTTGTCGTCGATGTCGATTTTCTGGTATCCTACCTTGGCCTGTCTCCCTTCGGCTTTCTCTTTCCTCGCTCTCGTGTTTAGGATCTGCTGTATCTCCCTCTCCCTCCTTGTCCTATCATGGTCTATGTAGATCTGCGTGCCTCCCAGGCGCCATTTTTCCCTCATCACCTCTTCCTTCTCTTCCCATGTTCCCATCTCTGCTACTATCACCCTTCTTCCCTCTGGCCCCTCTAGTCTTGCCGCTTTTACTGTGCCGTTGCAGTCCAGCTCCTCCGTCAGCAGCTTTGTCACTGCTTCCTTTTCCTTTCCTTTCTCCGCCTTCAGTCGTCTTATCACCATTCTATTCTTCCTATCCTCTTTGTCTTTCCGTTCCATTCTGCGGATCATCTCCTTCAGGTTCTCTTTCATGTTTTTGTTTTCCTTTTGCACTTCCTGTATTTTCGTATCATCCTCGGCCGGTACCGCCCCTCCTGTTCCTGTTTCTAGTTGTTGCCTCACCTCCTCCATAGCTCTTATCAGGTTCTCTCTCTCCTCTGCCCATTTCTTCTCCTTCTCTTCCACTTCTCTTCTCCAGTCCGCCACCTCTTTTGCGATGTCCTTCGTTCCCTTCCTTATGTCCTCCACTTCCGCTTTTATGGCCCCGTTTTCCTCTTTCCTTTCCTTTTTCCCAGTTTCTAGTTCCTCCCTGATCGCTTTCACTTCCGACGATTGTTCCTTCGCCGTCGATTCCATTCTGTTCAGCTGCGCCATCATGGCTCCTAGTATTCCTTTCATCTCCCCCCATCCTTCTTGCGGTTTTTCTCTCGTATCTTTTTTATCTTTGCTTCCCCCTGAGTTTATTTCTGGACTTTTGGTTTTCCCTCTGTCTGCCTGGGTCCGCGGGTCGTTGCTCTCCTTCTTGTCCCCGCTCCTTGTACCCCTTCATCTTCTTCCTCTTCTTCGTCTGTCATCCTTTTCTGGTCCAGTGTATGGCCCTTCCCTGGTGATCTGCGCTTCATTGTGCTCCGTTTGGATATTAATGCCCATTCCTCCGCTCTCTTTTCTGCTTCCGTTTTGTCCCGTCGTTCGTACTGTGGGTCCTTCCTCTCTGTCTCTTCCTCCGTCGCGTTGCTCTTCTTTGTAGCCTTACCCTCTTTCGCCCCTACGCGCTTTCTTTTGGCTGCCTTCGGTGTTTTCTGGATTTCTGTGAAGGATTCCAGGGATCCCCAGCTGCTTGGCTTTTGGCTCAGGTTTTCATTCGCCCACTTTTGTAATCTTTGTGCGTTGCTCGGTCTCCCTGCTCCCTTTTTTCCTTCTGATGGTGTGTAGAACTCTTCGTGTTCCTCTTTACCCTCCGTCGGTGTTACCGGCCCGTCGTTACCCTCCATCGGTGTTACCGGCCCGGCGTTACCCTCCGTGGGTGTTCCCAGCCCAGCGTTACCCTCCGTCTGCCTCTGTTCTCCGTGTTTCTCCTTTTCCCCATCGTCGCTTCTGTCGCCCATGCCTGTTCGCGCCAAATTTCCTAACCTGTATTTATCCT
>JAEUYN010001214.1:0-17032 GCA_018257835.1 Euura lappo | reverse complement strand
CAGATATCTTTTTTAGTCTGATGTGCCAAGAATAGAATCTATGGGTAATCCGGGTTCAGATTTTTTTAATTCAAACTGTGGAAAAAAAATGCCTTTAGCAATTAATTAACACAAAAGTTTGATCCATTATTTTCTAAAAAAAAAAAACAAAGATTGTTTTTTCAACGTCAATTTTCGTTTGAGACCAGAAAATCTGAAATCTGACCACCCGTAGAATTTACTTCTTGCACAATAGACGGAAGAAAGAATTTGTTCCTAAAGTTGAGTGAAAAACATTGAAATTAGTCATGAAAAATTATATTCGGGATTTGTACATGTTTCGAAATTTGAAGGTGTATGTGACCCCCTGAGCGTAGAAAATGTCATGGAAACACTGCGTTTTAGGTCCTGGACAACCTGGAAATGTCATGGAATTAGGTTTCCAGAAATTTGTGGCCACCCTGGACTGACGAACGTACGAACGAAAAACTATATTATATTTGATTTCTTCAACATTACTCTGACCATGTAACTACGTTCAAATAAGGATTTTTATATATAGAGAGACGTGAACGGAAAGGCCGATTTTGCTACCTGTTTTCGGGGAGCAAACAGTGGTTTTACCGACCGGGAAATCTTCTCTCCCGGTAAGTCTTTCTTCCCCGTTCTTTCTTCCACAATACAGTGTGCACCGCGGGCGCAGGACTTTTCACTCCCTCGGTGTAGTTTGCTAACCTCGTGTTCGGCTCGCGATTCGGGGTCCTCTCCTCTCCCTCGTGCAGCAAACTACACGCTCGGAAGCGAAAATGTCCTTTGTTCCCTTGGTGCACAAATATAGTATATTATACAAGTGACTGTATGGAATCCGTCGATTTCTGTATTGGTTCCAAAATTTTTGGCACTTTCGAGCATCTTTTGAATATACCGTTCGGTTCAGAAGATTATCGGTTATATTTGCTCTATGTTCAAATTTCCCACAGTTCGTAATTTCCAAGTTCCTAAGCTAGTCTGATCCCTTCTGACGTCACGATCACTTTGCAATCGATTTTACAATTTCATATAATACATTTCGATGAAATTTATAGGCATCATGGGGCTCCCGCCTGATATCCTCACAGAACTTCGTCAATGAAACAAAAGCTCCGTGGCAAATATGGTCGAAAACTTACTTAACTTTTTCTAACCACGTCTCAGCGTTTTCCAAGTCGATTAAATAATTCTTATCAACCTTACCACCTGCAGAACATACGTGCTACAAAATGTTAAGTGTGCTGTTAAATATCGCGTGTCTGATGGCATGAGGTCGTAAGCGCCAAAAACGCGATTTTGGTGACAAAAGGTCGTATAATTTTTTTTTCTCGCTATTCGCTCTGAAAACGGCCAAAACGTAGGTATAGATCAATTGAAATTACGAGATCGAAAAATGTAAGTGCAAAAGGTCATAAGTTTGGCGGATACGTCGTTCTTTCATTACAATTTTTAAGCAAAAATAAAAAACAACGTGAAGGCCAAACGTCGTAAGCTCCATTTTTTTCATGAGTTTTAATGATTTTTCCAAATATATAGCTGTAAAAACTCGTAAAACGTAAAGATGAATTGAAAGAACGACCATTTCAAAAATGCAATAAAAATATTGGTAGTTAAAAGCAGAAGGTCGTAAGCGCGCTTTTTATTTTTTTTTCATTTTTCATGATTTTTTCAAATAGCTGTAGAAACTCGCAAAACGCAAAGATAAATCGGAAAAACGACCGTTTCGAAAATGTATGAAAAAAAAATACGAAGATAAAAGCAGAAGGTCGTAAGCGCCATTTTGATTTTTTTCAATTTTTCAGTATTTTTCCAAATCGCTGTAAAAACTCGTGAAACGCAAAAAAAATCGAAATCGACGTCGTTTCGAAAAATTCGATAAAAGAAATCGCAGTTAAAAGCAAAAGGCCGTATCCGCCCAACTCACGACCTTTAGCACTTACATTTTTCGATCTCGTAATTTCAATTGATACGTTTCGAACGTTTTCAGAGCGATTGGCGTGAAAAAAAAAATGATACCACTTTATGCCAGTATAAACAGCAAAACGTCGTATAATGGCGCTTACGTCCTTATGTCGTTAGACACGCGACATACGTTACCAATGTTTTGTTCATCGCCTACGTGAAGTTATCGACGTGGTAGGGGGTCTCTCTGCTGTGTATAAATACGACGGATCGGACGAATTCTAACCAGAAACCTATTTCTAACGAAGTAAGTGACTACCTTCAACATCTTCAACATGAACAAGTTCGTCTGTCTTCTTGTCGCCTCATTGCTGTGCGTCGGTGGTGCCAGCGGTAAGTTACAGACCGATAGCACATGCTCGAACGTTCTATTTTCCAATACAATGAAACCTCACTTATACTTATTTCAATCGGATACGCTAGAAAATACATACATATAAGTGAAAATAACGTAAAAAAAACTAATTGAGAGTCAAGTGGTTCCATAGCTTCCACGTCAGCATTGCAATTTCACACACATCATCAACAGGTGAAAAAAACTTGTTCTACAGATAAACGTAGAAATATTTTTCCATCAAGGAGTAAAATATTCTCGATACAACAAGGATACAATATTCAATCTGAGAATATTTGAATTATTGATTTCAATTCGAACTGGACGTATATCGGAAGCAATCAATTTTTCAAGTATTGTGTCTCGAAATATTTAACAGCATACTTATTTTGTTATGCCTACATTTTCGTATCACAGAAAGTAAAATTTAAAAACGTAAAATCGTACCGAAATGGAAAATCGACCATTCATCGAACTCATGTATATCAAGAGCAATCAACTTTTGAAGTGTTGTGTCACGAAATATCGCGTGTCCAATGACATAAGGACGTAAGCGCCATTATACGACGTTTTGCTGTTTATAATGGCATAAAGTCGTATAATTTTTTTTCTCACGCCAATCGCTCTGAAAACATTCGAAACGTATCAATTGAAATTACGAGATAGAAAATGTAAGTGCAAAAGGTCATAAGTTGGGCGGATACGACCTTCTGCTTGTAACTGCCAATATTTTTTATCGACTTTTTTAAAATGATCGTTCTTTCAATTTACCTTTGCGTTTTACGAGTTTTTACAGCTATTTAAAAAAAATCGTGAGAAATAAAAAAAAAATAAAAATGGCGCTTACGACCTTCTGCTTTTATCTTAGTATTTTTCTTCATAAATTTTCGAAGCGGTCGTTTTACCGATTTATCTTTGCGTTTTGCGAGTTTTTACAGCTATTTGAAAAAATCATGAAAAATGAAAAAAAAATATATAAAGTGCGCATACGACCTTCTGCTTTTATCTTAGTATTTTTTTTTCATAAATTTTCGAAACGGTCGTTCTTCCGATTTATCTTTGCATTTTGAAGTTCGCGGCTATAGCACATTTGTTTTGACTGTTGACGTTCTTAGTAGTGAGTGAGCGAACATACTCACATACACTACCGGTACAGACTCGCGTCTTTGTACCTTTATCGGTTGTATTTTTAATTAAATACAACCATTCTACAGAATGTAGAGTCTTTTTGCCATGATATCATTAATTTTAAGTTAGAAGACTTAAAATTTTTGATGAGAAAAAATTATTATCCGGCGCCTCGGGACTCGAACCCGTGTCTGTTGGATGCCAATCCGGGGGCTTACACCACTAGACCACCGGTAGTGTATGTGAGTACGTTCACTCACTCACTACTAAGAACGTCGGCAGTCAAAACAAATGTGCTATAGCCGCGAACTTCAAAATGTAAATTCAAGGAGCACACGAAAACAAACGGAGACGGGAAATGATGAGATCAAATTAGAAGCCTAGGTTCTCAGGGCGACTAGGTGGTCTAGTGGTGTAAGCCCCCGGATTAGCATCCAACAGACCCGGGTTCGAGTCCCGGGGCGCCTGATAATTTTTTCTCATAAAAATTTTAAGTCTTCTAACTTAAGATTTATCTTTGCGTTTTACGAGTTTTTACAACTATTTGGAAAAATCATTAAAAATCATGAAAAAAAATGGCGCTTACGACGTTTTGCCTTGACGTTGTTTTTTATTTTTCCTTAAAAATTGTAATGAAAGAACGATGTATCCGCCAAACTTATGACCTTTTGCTCTTACATTTTTCGATCTCGTAATTTCAATTGATCTATACGTTTTGGCCGTTTTTAGAGCGAATGCCGGGAGAAAAAAAAATTATACGACCGTTTGCCACCAAAATCGCGTTTTTGGCGCTTAAGACCTCATGCCATTAGACACGCGATATTTAACAGCACACTTAACATTTTGTAGCAGGTATGTTCTGTAGGTGGTAAGATTCATTGAATCGTTTAAAATAAAAACTATGCGAACGTCATCACGATATAGATAAAATGTGTTTTTTGAACGTTATACTCTTTGTTTGGAACCATTTTAGCATTGAAAATGCTTCCGTTTTCGGGGTCATAGTGCACCACTGGTTCAGTATAGGGGTCCAGTTCATCAATGTCACGATAAAGTGTCACACGAAACCGTTACGCTGGTTGAGCACCAATGGTTTTAGTGGATCCAGATAGCCATGAATTCTGAGGCTCGACGATTGCGAAACAATTGAGAAAATATTGGAAACGTATACGTGAAATTCGCGATTTTGTACAGCAATATCAAAATATATGTATAGCAAATAATAAATTCCTCTTCTACAGATCAGATAAAATTCGGAAACAGAGAGCGAATTGTTTTAAATCGAAAAAGATAGTCAAAACATAATGCACAAAGACGATAAAACAGGGGACATGTTCAATGCCTCGGATGCTTGCGTTACACGCAAGATCTGTAGATTTTATTCTCTACATTCCATGCTACACGGAATGTTCAAACCGGAATGTTCGATTCGTCAAGTACTGTCATGATATCCTGATTTTTGTTTCAGCTGTCGACCCACCCGCGGATACCGGAAACAACAGTAAGTTAAAGATACAGAGATTTTCGATAATGGCAGATATTCTCTTGTTGTTCGAATTTATAACGTTATGCTCTTTGTTTGAAACCATTGTATTCTCTACATATTATGCTACACGGAATGTTCAAACCATTTTCAACATGTCAGGTTCCACTCGATTCGTCAAGTATTGTCATGATATCCTGATTTTTGTTTCAGAGCACGATCTAACCAAGGCTTCCATCAAGGGTGAGTTAAAGATACAGAGATTTTCGATAATGACAGATATTCACTTGTTGTTCGAATTTAGCTCAAGCGAGTCGAGCACCGCGGAATGACGACTTAATCACAGTCCTCTTTACTTAAATTTCAGATCGCCTGAATATTATCAACAGCCAACTAACAAAACAGGCGGTTAAGATTACAGAGATGTCCCGCCGTAAGTTGAAAACAATGTCACCCAATGAAGATATTCAAGTCATAGCAAGTCATAAGCTACTAAGTACATAGCTACATAAAGGACGTCCGCGCCTATAGGGGGGGGGGGTTCGCGAAATGTGACTACTTGCGACCAGGGGGGAGAGGGGGTTAATGCTGGGTGTGACGTCCACTCACAAATCCCACTTGACAGACTTGAAGAAAAAATTATGCGTCAATTTTTCCGTTTGGTTACCTTCGATTTCAGAGAAATGAGGGGGGATCTTTCATTGTGACCATCGGACGTTTCTTAGGGGGAGGGGTTCGAAGATTGTGACTATCTGTGACACGGGGGGAGGGAGGGGTAAAAAATTGGTAAAAAATCGCGGACGTCCTTTATGGATGCCCCCTAAGACGTGATGCGTCAAATATCGACAAAGTAGGTACAATAGTGTCATGATGTACCTATTTTATTTTCAGTTAGCGGTTCCCAGCTGAACGTCGCAGACGCTGGTAAGTGATAAGTGGTACACTTACACGTACTTGACCAATTTGTACGTCTACCAAAACGCTCGAATTATCTTTGTCTCCGTATTCTGGAAAATCATTCCGTTTGATATTCATTTCAGCTACTTTGACTAATGCCGGATTCCATCTCGAAAGCGCTGTAATGGCTGTCCTACGGGGCCGTAGCGGGAGTGAGTTGAAGACGACTTTTACCCTTTAAAAATGTTTTTGTGATCTACTGTTCGCTTCACATATCCGGGTGAAGTCGAGATATTGTTTTAATTGACCGAGATTTTCTATTTTGATTCTTCATATTTCATTATTTTTTTCACTTATTGCCATTATATCATGCGTCAATTGGTGAATTTCCATGATACGCCTATTTTATTTTCAGGAACCAAAGAAGAAATTTCTGACGAATTCCTGAGTAAGTGACACTCATTCGAAAAATACATCAAGCCTAGCTTGATTTTCATCCAGCTGTTGTTAGAACTGAGTGAGAGTCGAAGACGACTTGATCATAACCTCTGTATTCGAATTTCAGATACTGTCAACGAAGTAGAAACCAATATTATAATCCATTTGCAAAGAGCTGCAAGCAGCGCCGGAGGTGAGTTGAAGACGATTGTGCCCATCTAGAATATCGCGCCTCAATTAGCACTTGAAAATTGTCTCAATTATTGAGGTATCTTTTAATTTCCAGATAAGCCCACTAATATCAACGCTGCTGTGGCCAGAACAAATGAAACATTCAACTCAATCAGGAGTGACGTCGAGCCGATTTTGGAGGCTGCTTTCAAGCTTGTCCCTAGTAAGTTGGACACAATCGTACCATTAGAAATATAATTGTCATACTGAGATCTATCGTTTGCTACAAACCAAATTCCAATGAGGCTTTCATAAATTGATCTATTTCCTTAGCCTCCAGTTAGGCAAACGTATTTGATACTCAACATTCGATCCCTGATTTCAATTGTACCACCTGCACCAGTTTAGCACTGCTAAACTACGATCCTGAATATTTTGACTTTTTATATTATTTCCAACATCAACTAAAATATGATGATTTCTTAAATTATACTTTCAACATTTTTTATCGAACTTTTTTAAATAGTCGTTCTTTCAATTTATCTTTGCGTTTTGCGAGTTTCTACAGCTATTTGGAAAAATAATTAAAAATCATGAAAAAAAGGGCGCTTACGACGTTTTGCCTTTACGTTGTTTTTTATTTTTCCTTAAAAATTGTACTGAGAGAACGACGTATCCGCCAAACTTATGACCTTTTCCACTTACATTGTTCGATCTCGTAATTTCAATTGATCTATACGTTTTGGCCGTTTTCAGAGCGAATGGCGGGAAAAAAAAATTATACGACCTTTTGCCACCAAAATCGCGTTTTTGGCGCTTACGACCTTATGCCATTAGACACGCGATATTTAACAGCACACTTAACATTTTGTAGCACGTATGTTCTGCAGGTGGTAAGATTCATTGAATCGTTAAAAATAAAAACTATGCGTACGTCATCACGATATAGATAAAATGTGTTTTTTGAACGTTATGCTCTTTGTTTGGTACCATTTTATTCTCTACATTTTATGCTACACGGAATGTTCAAACCATTTTCAACATGTCAGGTTCCACTCGATTCGTCAAGTATTGTCATGATATTCTGATTTTTGTTTCAGGAGTCGATCCAACCCCGGCTGCCAGAATCAGCAGTAAGTTAAAGATACAGAGATTTTCGATAATGACAGATATTCACTTGTTGTTCGAATTTATAACTTTATGCTCTTTGGTTGGAACTATTTTATTCTCTACATTTTATGCTACACGGAATGTTCAAACCATTTTCAACATGTCAGGTTCCACTCGATTCGTCAAGTATTGTCATGATATCCTGATTTTTGTTTCAGAAGACCCCAACCGCCCACCCGCCCCTCAAAATGTCTACAGTAAGTTAAAGATACAGAGATTTTCGATAATGTCAGATATTCACTTGTTGTTCGAATTTAGCTTAAGCGAGTCGAGCACCGCGGAATGACGACTTAATCACAGTCCTCTTTACTTAAATTTCAGGACTCCTGAATTCTTTCAACTACCAACTGTCAAAAATTGTGACTCGTGCTACACAGATGACCGTCCGTAAGTTGAAAACAATGTCACCCAATCAAGATATTCAAGTCGTAGCTACTAAGACATGCGTCAAATATCGACAAAGTACAATAGTGTCATGATGTACCTATTTTATTTTCAGAGAGCAATCCCAAGGTGACCCCCTTAGCCATTGGTAAGTGATAAGTGGTACACTTACACTCACTTGACCAATTTATACGTCTACCAAAACGCTCGAATTATCTTTGTCTCCTGTATTGTATTCTGGAAAATCATTCCGTTTGATATTCATTTCAGATACTTTGACGAGTGCCGGAAAGCGTCTCGAAGACGCTGTAATTGATTACCTAAGGGGCAATGGGGGTGAGTTGAAGACGACTTTTACCCTTTAAAAATGTTTTTGTGATCTACTGTTCGCTTCACATATCCGGGTGAAGTCGAGAAATTGTTTCAATTGACCGAGATTTTCTATTTTGATTCTTCATATTTCATTATTTTTTTCACTTATTGCCATTATATCACGCGTCAATTGGTGAATTTCCACTCTGTCATGATACGGCTATTTTATTTTCAGGAGACAGAACAGCAATTCGTAACGCATTCATGCGTAAGTGACACTCATTCGAAAAATACATCAAGCCTAGCTTGATTTTCATCCAGCTGTTGTTAGAACTGAGTGAGAGTCGAAGACGACTTGATCATAACCTCTGTATTCGAATTTCAGATTCTGTCGAGGCAGTAGAAACCGCTATGGTAACCCATTCGCAACGCGCTGGCAGCAGCGCTGGAAGCAGCGCTGGACGTGAGTTGAAGACAATTGTGCCCATCTAGAATATCGCGCCTCAATTAGCACTTGAAAATTGTCTAAATTATTGAGGTATCTTTTAATTTCCAGATAAGCCCACTAATATCAACAATGATGTGCCCATTATAAATACAGAATTCAACTCACTCAAGGGAAAAGCCAATACGTTTTTGGATCGTGCTTTCGCGGTTGTCCCTAGTAAGTTGGAAACAATCGTACCATTAGAAATATAATTGTCATACTGAGATCTATCGTTTGCTACAAACCAAATTCCAATGAGGCTTTCATAAATTGATCTATTTCCTTAGCCTCCAGTTAGGCAAACGTATTTGATACTCAACATTCGATCCCTGATTTCAATTGTACCACCTGCACCAGTTTAGTACTGCTAAACTACGATCCTGAATATTTTGACTTTTTATATTATTTCCAACATCAACTGAAATATGATGATTTCTTAAATTATATTTTCAATATTTTTTATCGAATTTTTTTAAATAGTCGTTCTGTTTGCTCCTCTAAATTCAAATTTGAATAACCCGCTCAATTACCATGGCACTGGGTCACGAGGCTACCAAGACCCCGTAATCTGGCGTGACCGCTGGAACTTCACTTGCTCTTGTGTATTCAAACGGAGCGGATCACGTATTATAACTTTACAAATATTGCGGGTGATATTCGTGCCGTATGTGGTATACTGTGTGTCCGCGTATGGACTTTGAAGCACCAACCCCCCAGAAATACATCAAGATAACCATAATCGAATCACCTACCCTCACAAAAGAAGCTGGGCAGCACGAGTAAGTAGCTTTGTTTCACCTATGTGCCATGCCTCGCGACTTTGTGATTCACTTTCAGATGCGAACAAGCTAGGTTCGTAATCACGTTCTTTCAATTTATCTTTGCGTTTTACGAGTTTTTACAGCTATCTGAAAAAATCATGAAAAATGAAAAAAAAAGTGCGCTCACGACCTTCTGCTTTTATCTTAGTATTTTTTTTTTAAATAAATTTTCGAAACCGTCGTTCTTCCGATTTATCTTTGCGTTTTGCGAGTTTCTACAGCTATTTGGAAAAATCATTGAAAATCATGAAAAAAGGGCGCTTACGACGTTTTGCCTTTACGTTGTTTTTTATTTTTCCTTAAAAATTGTACTGAGAGAACGACGTATCCGCCAAACTTATGACCTTTTGCACTTACTGTGGGATCTCCAACCTGGGAGCTGAGCCTATTTCTGACAGAGCGACTGACCCCAACGAATGCTCGGACAATACTGGTCACAACTAGCCCTTTTCTCGAGCCATCTGGCTATTTATTTACCCTATTCTCTGGCCGTTCTTGCCGCCTCGGTACGTACCACTTGCTCCAGCTGGGTGTAAGACACTCATACACCCGTGACAACCCTTGTACTTGTGCTCTCCCACACACGAGTGGCGCCCTGGCTACATGAGACCTACTACCACACGTGACGACCCATGTACCTGTGCTCTCCCACACATGCGTGGCGCACTGGCTACATGAGACCCACTACCACACGTGACGACCCATGTACCTGTGCTCTCCCACACATGTGTGGCGCACTGGCTACATGAGACCCACTACCACACGTGACGACTCGTGTACCTGTGCTCTCCCACACATGTGTGGCGCACTGGCTACACGAGACCCACTACCACACGTGACGACTCGTGTACCTGTGCTCTCCCACACATGTGTGGCGCACTGGCTACACGAGACTCACTACCACACGTGACGACTCGTGTACCTGTGCTCTCCCACTCATGTGTGGCGCACTGGCTACACGAGACTCACTACCACAAGTGACGAGGAAATAAGGGCTCACCTCGACACATCAACAAAACTCCTTCCTCTATTTATTGCAAATAATAACATACGGAGGATTTTGGTACACATGGTCAAAACACACCATCAAATCCATTTTTATCAGTTCGGTCGGTCATTTTCCTCTTTCTGTCGGCGACACTTACATTGTTCGATCTCGTAATGTCAATTGATCTATACGTTTTGGCCGTTTTCAGAGCGAATGGCGGGAAACAAAAATTATACGACCTTTTGTCACCAAAATCGCGTTTTTGGCGCTTACGACCTCATGCCATTAGACACGCGATATTTAACAGCACACTTAACATTTTGTAGCACGTATGTTCTGCAGGTGGTAAGATTCATTGAATCGTTAAAAATAAAAACTATGCGTACGTCATCACGATATAGATAAAATGTGTTTTTTGAACGTTATGCTCTTTGTTTGATACCATTTTATTCTCTACATTTTATGCTACACGGAATGTTCAAACCATTTTCAACATGTCAGGTTCCACTCGGTTCGTCAAGTATTGTCATGATATCCTGATTTTTGTTTCAGAAGACCCCAACCGCCCACCCGCCCCTCGAAATGTCTACAGTAAGTTAAAGATACAGAGATTTTCGATAATGACAGATATTCACTTGTTGTTCGAATTTAGCTCAAGCGAGTCGAGCACCGCGGAATGACGACTTAATCACAGTCCTCTTTACTTAAATTTCAGATCTCCTGAATTCTTTCAACTACCAACTGTCAAAAGTTGTGGCTCGTGCTACACAGATGACCGTCCGTAAGTTGAAAACAATGTCACCCAATGAAGATATTCAAGTCATAGCTACTAAGACATGCGTCAAATATCGACAAAGTACAATAGTGTCATGATGTACCTATTTTATTTTCAGATCCGGAATCCGGGTTGCAGATCGAAGACGCTAGTAAGTGATAAGTGGATACACTTACTTGACCAATTTATACGTCTACCAAAACGCTCGAATTATCTTCGTCTCCGTATTCTGGAAAATCATTCCATTTGATATTCAGGACCTCTCTATTTCTACTTCAGATGATTTGTTGAGTGCCGCATCCCATCTCGCAGCCGCTGTAAATTCTGTCCTAGCAGGTCACGGGGGTGAGTTGAAGACGACTTTTACCCTTTAAAAATGTTTTTGTTATCTACTGTTCTCTTCACATATCAGGGTGAAGTCGAGAAATTGTTTTAATTGACCCAGTTTTTCTATTTTTATTCTTAATATTTCATTCTTTTTTTCACTTATTCCCATTATATCATGCGTCAATTGGTGAATTTTCACTCTGTCATGATACGCCTATTTTATTTTCAGGAGACAGAACCCGTATTTATAACAGATTCATGCGTAAGTGACACTCATTCGAAAAATACATCAAGCCTAGCTTGATTTTCATCCAGCTGTTGTTAGAACTGAGTGAGAGTCGAAGACGACTTGATCATAACCTCTGTATTCGAATTTCAGATTCTGTCGAGGCAGTAGAAACCGCTATGGTAACCCATTCGCAACGCGCTGGCAGCAGCGCTGGAAGTATCGCTGGACGTGAGTTGAAGACAATTGTACCCATCTAGAATATCGCGCCTCAATTAGCACTTGTAAATTGTCTAAATTTTCGAGGTATCTTTTACTTTCCAGATAGCCCCACTAAGATCAACGCTGCAGCTGTGGCCGTTATAAATGAAGCATTCAACTTACTCAGGCAAAAAGTCGATGAGCTTTTGGGTCGTGCTTTCGCGGTTATCCCTGGTAAGTTGGAAACAATCGTACCATTACAAATATAATTGTCATAGACCGAATCCATCTCAAATCGGGCAGGCAAGGCTAAAATGGAAATCGTGATTTCACGGAATTTTTTCAAATTGAGATATGTTGTTGTTCGACGAAAAAAAAGTGACCCGTATTTTTTTGTTTTGGAAAAAAAAATCTTGCTACGAAGTTACGGCTATTTGAACATTTAATCGTGCGCTACCAAAGTTCTTGGAAAGGGAACACTTTTTTTCTTAATAACGCTATATCTGCGGAACGGATCATCGCAAATACTTCATCTTGGTCTCATTTTGTAGGGTTTTTCGCACTCTCTTGGAATTCGAAGAAAAATTTGAGGATTTTTGAAAATTGACGGAATGACGTTCATTTTTCAAAAATTAGGGAAACCCGTTTTTCTCGAAAAGTGATTTTTTTATTTTCTCAAAAATTTTACACAATATGTGGGGTAATACGACGGATATATCCTATGAGTTTCATCGATGCTAAAACACTGCTTCATATCGAGAAAAAAAAATTTCGTGCGTCACTGAAATTCGTCAATTCCTGTGCTGGTGTCTACTTCGTGAGCATCGTTGAGATGTGTACAGATTTTTCGATCCAAATAATATTACCTAAACTTGATACATACGTACCTGAGGGAGTACGTACATGCAGCATTTTTTCATCTGAATCTCTGAATTTACATGCTGCGCTATTATTATTGCCATCTATGATTACACTAAGAATCATTATGTGTACAGTGAAATCTACATCACCTAAATGTCCCTCGTTCTATTGTTTTTGTTCTTTTATTATTTATTTCTTCAACTTTTCATTACGCACTTCCGTTGCATTGCTTCCGTTGCATCGCTTCCGTTGCATCATTTCAAGATTTGACCCCACAGACCGCACTACACTGTTAGAAAAAGTTGCGGTGTAAGACGGACCGGAGTAGAGGTTAAAAGATTTGGTGTTGATTATGACACTATTTTAGTAGTAGAAACGACCCCGGCCATGTTGTAAATGGGAAAACTGGTGTCACTTTGGCCCTTGTGACGCGATTCACCGAGATTAACACCTCTTGGAGTACTACACGGAGAAAAAGGAGCGGTTCCTGTAGCTGATTGAATACATATTTGCATGAACATAACCTATAACAGCTATGGGAGCCATGCTGTCAGTTGCTGCAACCTACCGTATAGCTCCCACAACTATACTCCGGCTCCCACAGCTATACTCTGCACTCCTGTAGCTGGACAACACACTGTTATGACCTGATTGTAAGCTACAGAAGCCAGAAATCTGGCTGTCACAACCACTCCTTTTTCTCCGTGTAGCTACACCGATAACGGAGTAAATTCACTTGCGTTCCAAAATCGGTGTCCGAATTGACACCGAAAATAGTCTATAGAAGTCCACACCATTAGGTTTCAATTTGACACTTTTTGGTGCGTGAATGGCACCGATCGGTGTTATTTTATCCGATCCCCTCAAATCGGCAATAATCAATTTATTTATTTCATTCTTCTATACTTTTAAGAACGTACGCGACGTGGTCAAACAAACATCTGAGATGGTGGTTAATGTATGTTTTTGAACAAGTCATTGTCCATGGTGCAGAAATCATGTACCGAAAAGTTGCAACCTAAGCTATCCGGCCGTATAGCGTAGTGGTTAGAGCGTGCGACTAGTAATACAAACAGCGGCGAGCGTTCCGGGTTCAAACCCCGCCTAGGTCTTAGAAATGCGAAAAAACTTACAGCGAACTCAATATGCGTTTTAATTGACATCCGTACTGAAAAACAAGTTAGGGATAGCCTACAACACCTAAAATACCAATAAAAAGCAAAAACTCTACCTAATTTATTGATTTTTTTTTCATCACATGGGAAAACACTGTTTCGGAGGCCGAAAAGATCACACCGTTCAGTGCAAAGCTGCACGGTGTATTTTCTTCTAACACCGTTTGGTGTGCATTAACCTCGCGAATTCAACACCGCAATTTTGTTACTATTGAATGTAATCGGTGTCGACCGTAATTAACACCTTACGGTGTTGTTGCATATGAACCATCTCGGTGTTGAACCACGGTGTAGCCTGGTAACACCAAGAATTTTACAATGTGCCACTACACCAAAATCGGTGTGGACTTCTATAGACGTCGGTGCGGTGTTAGATCGGTGTCAGTTTTAACACCGGTTTTCTAACAGTGTACTGACTCGAAAACGGGAGCATTTTCAATGCTAATAATAATATAATGATAAAATCTACAGACCTTGTGTGTAATGCAAGCCTCTGAAGGCATTGAAAATGTCACCTGTTCTCTCGTTCTTCGTGCATTTTGTTTTGATATATTTGTATCTGTCGCATTTTGATTTGAATTCTCTTAAAATGAAGTTTAAACAAAATCTAATCCTGACAGATCGATGATCGGTAACAATCTGATAGATTAACCATATATTTGGATCGGTCACAATCTGACACATCGATCATCCATAATCTTTTTCCATTTTTCTTCCTATTTTCATCTTTTGTCCTCTGCAAACTTTTTTCATCCGCATTGTTGTTACTTTCGTTTTGCACGCATTTCTGTCCCGTTCACATTTTTGTTGCAGTTTAACATTTGATCCCCTATACCTCACTGTACACCACGAAAATAGAAGCATATAACTCAACAATATTATTATACGATATTGTTATTACTACAATAAATCCCTGATTTTTAATTTTGTATTTTTTTCGTGATAGTCTTTATTAGCAGATCAATATTCGGTCTACGATGTTCTCAAAGAAACCCACAAAGTCAACACCAGCACAGGAATTGACGAATTTCAGTGACGCACGAAATATTTTTTCTCGATATGAAGCAGTGTTTTAGCATCGATGAAACTTCGAGGATATATCCGTCATATTACCCCACATATTGTGTGAAATTTTTGAAAAAATAAAAAAATCACTTTTCGCGAAAATCGGGTTTCCCTAATTTTTGAAAAATGAACGTCATTCCGTCAATTTTCGAAAATCCTCAAAAAGAGTGCGAAAAACTCTACAAAATGAGACCAAGATGAAGTATTTGCGATGATCCGTTCCGCAGATATAGCGTTATTAAGAAAAAAAGTGTTCCCTTTCCAAGAACTTTGGTAGCGCAGGATTAAATGTTCAAATAGCCGTAACTTCGTAGCAAAATTTTTTTTTCCAAAACAAAGAAATACGGGTCGCTTTTTCTTCATCAAACAACAACATATTTCAATTTGAAAAAATTCCGTGACATCACGATTTCCAGCCTGCCCGATTTGAAATGGATTCGGTCCATACTGAGATCTATCGTTTGCTACAAACCAAATTCCAATGAGGCTTTCATAAATTGATCTATTTTCTTAGCCTCCAGTTAGGCGAACGTATTTGATACTCAACATTCGATCCCTGATTTCAATTGTACCACCTGCACCAGTTTAGTACTGCTAAACTACGATCCTGAATATTTTGACTTTTTATATTATTTCCAACATCAACTAAAATATGATGATTTCTTAAATTATACTTTCAATGTGCTCTGGTAATTGCCATTGAATCGTAATTTCACTTTCTCAGATGGATCTGGATCTGTATCTCGATCTCGATCTCGATTTCGATCTCCACCTGGATCTGGATCTGGGTATTCATAAATCCCATGCCAGCCCAGCTGAACCGCAGCAGCGGGAGAGACTATTGGTGAGTGTCATCGACAGTATCTGCACCTGATACGAAGATGCTGAATATATTTATTCACTAATTTTGGTGAATCTATTCGCAGGCCACTTCTTAGCAGCTATCGCGGAATTCGGAACCGCTTGTGCTCATCTGAAGAACTTTTTGTGGAAGACCGTAAGTCATCTGCTGGACGAGAGACTACCACTTTCTTCCAGCACGTCTTCCAATTGATTACTGAATATGTATATACCAGTGAGAATAATGTGAAGCTGCATAAGATTGTGAGCAATAAAAATCAATTTCGAAAATCTTCATTCGCTGTATCGTATAAATTTTCCATTTCCCAACACAGATTCCGAATACAAAAGAATAAAGACATTCAGAGGCCCTTATAAAAACGATTACTTTTTCCTTCCACGCGACATGTGTAAAGGTTTTTTTATTTGCAACACCTGCATGAAAAGTTTGATTCCGTTCGGACCGCTGAACCGATTTGGATGAAATTTGCAAGGCATATACCGTTCTTATTCCGACTATTCCGAGGCTGTGCCAATAAAGTTTTCAAACGTCGCTCGCTAACCATGTTTGAATACAAGATGCCTGTGAGGAATATTACAATACAGATATACAGAATTAGTCACTGATTATCCGAAAATAGTGATTCAAAAACCGAAAGACGTTCAGAATGATGTCCAAACGAGAAGAGTCGGTGCCTCGATCCCCCGTGCACCCCTTCCGTGGTTAAAGACGTGACATGATTTTTCCGCTCAAAATTAAGTCACCTTACGGCATCAACGGGCCTTCAATAATCTTCGCAGTCATTTCGTATCTAGATGTGGTATAAAGGACATTTCAATGATGGGATTCGTTTACCCCGATTGTCGAGTCTGATATTGTATTCATATTGTATTGACGCAAGTACTTGAATCGTTAATTCGTCATCACTTCTGAATATTCAATAAAGTTTTATCATCGCCTGTACCTTATTGATACAG
>JAEUYN010001213.1:0-186032 GCA_018257835.1 Euura lappo | reverse complement strand
TTGTCAACAGTATGCCGCCAAGTTGGATCCTCGGCAGATCTGAAACTGGGTGGATGAATAGTGATGTATTTTATGAATACGTAGCAAACTCCTTCAATCAATGGATTGAAGAAAAAGGTATTCTAAAACCCGTCCTGCTATTCATTGATGGTCACAAATCGCATATGACCATGCACCTTAGTGAAACTTGTGATCGTCATGGGATAATCTTGTACGCTCTTCCACCAAACGCGACGCACATCATGCAGCCTGCTGACGTCAGTGTCTTTCGCCCGGTCAAAGCAAACTGGAAAGACACAATTAAAGAGTGGCAATCTCGACCAGAGAATGTCAACACCGTTTTGACGAAGACCACCTTCGCGCCATTGCTGGAAAGAACGCTCACTGCTCCATCTTTACCAGAAACAATCCGCAATGGATTCAGAACTTGCGGATTATATCCGTTCAATCCCGACGCTGTCGATTATTCGAAGTGTGTTCAGAATACAATCGAATTACTGGATAAGTCCCAAACGCGCACCTCTAATCATCAGCCGGATCTGCAGGATATACAGTCAGCCGAAAAAGTTATTAGAAGCATTGCACCCAGCTTAAAGGCCTCAGGAATGGATGTCAACATAATTTTGGAAGCGATTTCGAAAGCTACGTCTTCGATTCCTTCACCTGCGGAATGTAGCAGCACATCGCACATAAGTACTGAAACATCCGTGGTCGAAGTAGATCTGCCCGTCCTTGAAACAGCGAGTCCGGACATTCTCGTTGATATTGGAGACATTCTTAACAGCGAGATAATGTTTCACCTGCCAAATCATGTTGCCCCGTCAACTGAAATATCAGAGCCAGTTTCGCTTTCGATGAATGCTGTGTCCGAGTCGATATTGGTTCCAGAATCTGGAGTAGAAAGTATTTATTTATCGAAACAGGATGAGGTTCGTAGGACGAAAACACTGCCATCTGCTCAGCACGATTCAGGTACAATATTTTCGCATACCATTCATTGCTGATAATAATGTTTTACTTGTTTAGTAATCTTCATCATCAGTAATGAATATATTTAAATGTTTTTCAACATTCATGTCCACAGTTCTCTTCAAAACAATATCCATTTCGGCGAACACCCATTTTTTTGTCCTCTTTTCGTATTGATCTATCGATTTTTTTCTATACCTATATTTTTATCCGTTTCAACTAATACTTTTAATTCGATATTCTTATGGTTTTTCTGGTTTCTTTATTTTGTCCACCTAGTTTTTGGTTTGCCACCTTCGTCCCATGTCGGAATTTCTGACATTCCTCTGCCAACTCCTTCACCAATCGAAGACCACGCACCACTGGAGTTGACACCCCCGACCGTTACCCCGTCAACAAATATCAGCGCGAAGAGTAAAATGACTGATGGAAAGGAAAATGTTTCCCACGCATTTGACAAACATTTATTTACTCCTAAACCTATCGCAAAAAGTACCCGGAGACAACCAAGGGAAAGAGTACCTAGTGCGATATCTTCAGCTGCATGGCGACAGCATATAATTAAAAAAGAGGAAGATAAGAATTCCATAGAAGAAAATAGAAAACGCAAAAAAGAAGAGAGGGAGAGAGAGAAATTGAAAAAAATCGAACAGAAAAATAAAAAAGAAGAGGAAGGCAAAAATTCTGTACCGAAAGCCAAAAAACGCAAAATAGGGGAGAACGGGCCACAAGAGTTGAACAAACTTAGGGAAAATAAAATAAAACCACAAGGAAACGAGATTTCTGTAGCACAAGCTAGAGTAGGTAAAAGGAAAGCTCGGGATGAACAAGAAAAACCAAATAAACTTGTTGAAAGTACCAATACACGTCCAAAAAGAAAGATTGTAAAGAGAAATTGAGTGTCTTGAACAGCTTGATTTTTTCTGTGAGCGCCACCTCGTAAAATTCTGAATTACAACTATTGAAAACGTGTAATGCAATCACTCGTCATTAGAAATTAATTTTTTTTAGCAATGTGCAATTTCAAATATTAATAACATTACGAACGTCAAGTTCAATAAACTATGCTTAAAGAAGTTCCTTTTATTTTTAGAAAGTCATTTTATGTGCCATTTTTCAATTAAATAATAGTCTAATTTGAACGTCAAGTTCTATTGTCTGTGATAAAAAAAAGTTAATTTTATTTTTAAAGAGTCATTTTATGTGTAATTCTTAATGTACATACCTATTATTCATAAGCTCTATTATTGGAAATGTACAATATAGGTATCAAATAATAAAAATGAATATTAATTTAACAAAAAAATATATGAATGTATCTTGAATAAGCCCGTATGATTCTCTGTGCCCTGCGACTACCCGGCCGACTACTGGTATACTCAACGTGGCCGAGTACTGGTGTAGCGTGGCCGACAACTGGTGATTTTCACCACATTACCTTATTTGACGTTTAATTCTTGCATGTAAGTATTATTCCTTTAGCGAAACGTGAAAAACAATGTCTAGGACCTTTTAAAAACAGTACACGAAACCCAAAATATCAAGTACGATACAAAGCGTTTGTAAAACGAAGTTAAAGTCGCCGTAAGGCTTGAGTGGCCGACTACCGGTGCCGTTACCCTATAATCAAATTAAGTGATGTCGTGCTCTAGCCGAGTGGGTATCAGCGCTATTAGTATGATTGTAAGGGTAATCGAGATTTGAGACTCGAGAGTAACGAAGGGGCTTGAAGTAATCAAAGAAATGAAATACGAATATCATTCTATTGGCATCAATCTTCGATTGAATGATTACTTATTTTCAAAGCGTTGCGTTGTAGGGGTAATACGAGGCTGTTGACCAGGGGTTAATACAGTAACTTCGCACCGTAGGTAGACAGAATTTTAGGTATGGCATCGGAGTTTGCGGTCAGGGAACATTTAACCAGGATATTGCTATTTGTTAGTTGTTCGCGTCCTGGGTGTACAATGTGCGCATATTATAGTACTATCCAGCAGTTTCCATACCGTGAAGGGTTCTTTGTTTTTTCAGTGCAGCACAGCGAGTCGAATAGTTGAATTACACTACAGTATTGCTTGCATGTTCCCCCAAAAGAGTAATCAACACGACTGCACTAATCAATTAACAGCAGTCGTTTGTTGTTCTTTAATTTCCATTACTCTATGGCCCTTTGCACCCTTCGTGCATAACCATTGTTACACAGTAGAAAATTCGAGTCCTCGAACACAGAATCTTTGACTCGTTTTTTCTACTCCAACCAGTATTCAATAAATCCTGAATCAACACCAAATAGTCAGCTTTGCATAGTTCTAAACATATGGAAAAACTGAACTTTGAAAAGTCTCTCGTGAGAATTGGAATTGTGAAGGAAAGGAAGGTCTGAATCGATCTACCCTAACTAGGATGATAGTTTTGAACCAATCCAACTCCCCTAAAGCTCATTTCTTTCTGTAGTTCGGAATATTCACCCTGTATGTGCAGCTTTTGCGAAATCGAAATGAACAAAATTGATACTGGGCATTGTATTTCGTTGAAAATGTCGATAACGTAACACGCAAGTCATCAACGAGAACAAACCATCGGTCACTGGTGATTTGCCAACATGTAGACTGAAAGCTTTGCGATATTGAACGTGATATACGCTGTGTTCATGACGTACTGAAAATTCTAGAAATTGGAACGTGTTTCTATTTTATCGTACGCCATTGTAAATGCGAATTGATTTTCATACAAGAAATTCTGGTACGTTGAATTTTTGTTTTCAGATTTTCAAATTTTCTGTATACAAAACTATGCACAAAACTATTCTGTGACCCCACTTCGTGACGAACGTTGTTATTTTGCAAATGATCAAAAGACTCGAAAAAATGATTCCTTCTTTAGCTTCGGATTTCGACAAAATTTGAATATAATTGCGGTCGATGCCGTAATACCGTTTCGGATATTTCCATGTCACTCTGCTCCAAGTACCGGTGCTCAAAAATATTAAATAAAGAGATATGCAGAGTATGTCATAAACCGATGTACTTACCTGGGTCGGTAGCACTATCAGCGCAACGCAGATCATGATGACCATGTACAGTTGCGAGGGCCATATGTCTGGTACGAAATCTCCGTATCCAACGGTTGAAAAAGTAACTACCACGTAATAGGTGCTTTGAAATAGATTGAGATGCCTGTGCCCAGCTCGCTGGAAGTGCTGTATGCCGCAAACACTGAAATTATTAGAAAAACGAAACAAAAATTAAAGCCATTTTTTTTTTTTTCATGAACACAAGAATCAGTGCGCCTTTCATTCTTTCTATCAAAGACAAATTTTTATTGATACGTACGACACTGGAATTCGGGGTGTCTGAAGTATATGGGGTACTTTTTCCTATTCATTCAATCGTTGGTCTCAACTATTTCCTTATTTATTCAACGCGGATCATACAAGAAGAAAAGAAGACAAAAACGAACATTGAAGATGAACTTGAGTGAACGGAATTTCTATTTCTATTCAATTGTAATTTTTTTTACATAACTTTCAATAAAATATGAACAATGTAAATTTCTATTCTATTCAAAGTCACCTTAAGTATTCTGCTTTTTTTTCATCAAGCACCCCAAATACGTATCAATGAAAATTTGTCCTCGGTTGAGACGTCACGTTCTTCTAGCTCAATTTGAGATACCACGTTCTTCATTCACAATTCGAGATGTCACGTTCTTCCATCTCGTCTCAAATATATAATGTGTCCAATAAATTGAAATCTTCTCATTTACGCGTCAATTATTTTTTACCATTATTGCTAGCATCAAATTGGGTGACATTTTTTCATTTTCCTGAACGATCAGGAACCGCCCAACAGGCGAATTCGCCCGGGGAAACTGAGAACGATTGGTGAAAAAAAAAAATGAACGAAAATTCTTCTTATCAACAGCGTTTTCATAAAAATTCAAAATATTTATCTTTACAGGAATATTTATTTCAAGACTCGATCTTCGTCAGATTTGTTCAAAAAGATCTTATTCGCATAGCGATACCCCAATTCTCTTCCCCAGGGTGATTCAAAAGAGTTACAAAAAACGCGATGTTCCGAAATTCTGAATGTTGACAGATAAATAAATAATTAAATATCTATTTCCCACTGGCCTAGGATGAAGGAACAGAGTTATGACTGTTATTTTTATTGAAATCCACTTCCAAAAGATAAAAATTGTAAATAAATCAGGGCGAAGCTGAAGGTTAACTTCTCAAAAATTTGTTATCAACGAATCTTCAGAATCGCCGGATATAATAAAGGGAGTTTGATTAGTGAAAAATCGACTCGAATAATGAAAGGTTGAGAAAAACCTAACAACAATAATGATAATAATAAAAATAACGTGAATAGGAATGAAACCGTGGCCGCAGTTCTCAGGCGCGAAATCAAGGGGCGATCCTCTCCCTCGGCTACTTGAGAATCTGGATTGTTCTGACTTTTGACATTGGTGAAAAGGTCACGGACTGCGAGGTACTCCGTTCAAGAGTTCTGGCATTTCCGAATACCGACGTTTCCGTTGACGTCTTTCACCCCGAGTATCGGCTCTCGAAAAAAAAATTTCTCGATAATTATAATTTATTATACAATTCGGCCTGTACCAAGGGCGCGCGATACGAATTAACCCGAGTCAAAGGGGTGCCCGGGTCTTGCGCGACGGTCCATTAAACGTCTCCGAAGTCCTTTGCCTGACAGACTCAAAAGGCTGCTCGCGTTGAGCTATTTGGAAATGAGGTATTATTCACACGTGAGAAGTTTCACCGCGACCCTTAGTCGAGTTTTTTTTTTTTTTTTTTTTTAAAGCGAACTCGCAATTAGCACGGTCGGTTGGATGGCGAAATAACAGACGATTGCGATGACCTTACTTTATGCTGAAAGCTCGCTCGGATGAAAGCCTCGGAGTTATTTAGCATCTTGGAAACCGGAAATTTTGATGTTAATTCATGCGGATTAAGGGAAAAAATTCTTTGAACGAAGCAGGGGCTGGGGTGAACCCGAAGCACCTCTAAGTCCGAATCGTGCGCTGGTGTACTTTATTTTTTTGAATAAATAATACGATAGTAGCGGTGTTTATGAATTTTAAATCCATTATGCATACCGCACGGTTCTGTTATTTATCTACATTTGCATGACAAACTGTGATTGTGAATTTGTTTTTCTTTTTTATTTACAACTTTTTACACTCGTTATTAATTTTGTTTCATTTGTTTTTCGTAATACTCGGAATTTTGTTAACTATAATCGCCGCCGATTTATTCCTATCTTGATTAATAAATATTCTATCAGTCTGTGTATGGTTTTTGACGCCACCAGAATCTGTAGACCGCATCCTTTTGTCAGGATCAGCTACCACAAGCTACAGTCGATAATTGAACACCGAATGATTGACGTAAAACGTGTATATAATACTACAGAAATTAATTATACGCTAAAAATTGTTGGGGTTAATTTTCGTATCGTGTTCGTCACTCGTCACACGTCACAAGTTAATATAAGCTAATGGCTGGATGGGTTTATAAAAATCCCAAGAGACTTGAAATCCAATGAAGAAAAAGAGAAAGAACAAGACCAAGGAAGTAGAAGAGCAACGAATTGAAAATGAATCACCAACAGGATGAATATTTTAGAGAGTAGCAGTAAAAAATTAGATTCACTCTCACCGACATCGTGAAATTTTTCTTCTCCACCTAAAAACTGTGAATAATTCGCAGTGTCTTTTTCAGTTTCATAATCTCATGTAATTTTTGTGATCTCGCGTAATGTCTCCGTTCACGCCATTTTAGCATAATGATTACTTCAATGAACCCCTCGGATCGAGATCCAAACCGTCATTCGTCATATCAAGAAGCTTGCATTCATATACATTCTCAGAAAAGCTCAATTTCCACACTTGAAACGACAGATTACAGTTTGACGCAATTTAGTTGTTTTCTCTATCCTCGAAAACGGTAATTATGGACTTGGAGAATTCTCAGTATCGGTAAAAAGTAAGCAGGTCGGTTCATTTGTCCGGAGAAATTTCACGTGTCGAGGATTAATTATACCGTTAAAGTTTAACCAACCACCTAAACTATTCGGCACCTGTTCATTTCTTGTGGCCCGAGAGGCTCACGGAGCTACGGTGATGGTGAAAGATTAATGCTCTGATGGAACGTAGTGTGCTACGTCGCGTGAAGGAAAATGGAAAATAAAATTATATCCCTATAAATTTTCACCAGTTTTACAGAATAGTCTAGATACTCCGCGGATGACGTGCTTATCCGCATGAAGCATCAGGTGCGTAACTGTCGCCTGGATATTTCATCCCAACTAGAAGAGAAAAGAAAAAGCAAAAAAAAAAACAAGAAAAACACAGCCTCGTAAAAACTAAATCAGACGGAGAGAGTGCTGGCGCTTATTTAGCGAAAAAAAATAACGTTAACGAACCGGCTTAACAAATTTTCGCAATATGTACAGGCATTTAACGAACTGTGCGGGTGAACCGCGTAAACTCATATGCGATTAGCACGGAAACATGTGTGGGAAAATGCATACTGTAGAGATGTAATTGTACGACGGTACCCGAATGAAGGTGTCTGCGAGAGGGTGATGGGGCTTATGCAAATCCTTGGCGTTCCGCAGCAACCGGGAACCACTATTGTACAGTAATGTCTACTAACATGGCGTTCCTCTGTTGTCTCTTTCCAGTCTAGATCGAGGAATTTTCGTACTATATGGAAATCTCTCAATTACATATACAGGTGCGGAAAACCACCTTGAATTTCGTTCACCGTGTAGTCGAACAATCAGAAAGAAAAAAAAATTAGATCGAGTTCAGGAATTTGCTACTTTTCTTTACATTACATTTTTCTCCACTCGTCCCATGATTGGACGGAGAATGAGCTACGGTTTTTTGTATTTTTGCATACTATGATACTTTAGCTACATTTTGGCGGAAGTCCTGTCGAAAAATAAAAAAAATCTTGTACAAATGATGGTAGAACTGAATTTGTAAACAATTTTCGTAAAATATTTTTGTACTCCCAAATAATGTAATAAATGTTCACAAAAAGGACGTATGTGCATTTCCACTCATAACCTTGTACGAAGCAATCAAGAACGACGAACTTTAAAGACGCGAAAGGTGTTCTAGTCCCCTTAAATTATTTTTCGTGTATCATCTTCAAAAAATTCTAGTTAATTCCAGAAGTTTGAATTGTTGTACAGTACCGATCACAAGTTCGCGATCACTTCTCGCATCTTCGATCAGGGCACAAAGTTAGATATCTAAGCCAAAAGAGTGCTTAGAGTAATGATCCAGGTCGCATTTGAAAGTAGAAGGAATCAGCTTCATTATCGTTCTTTGCAAAATTCTCTACGACTTTTTTAGGACTCACTAAGGGATGTTAAAAATGTTGCTTTTTTCGCGATATTCATGCTTTCACAAAGTCTGCAGATTTTTTTTGCTCACAAGAACTTCCGAAGAAATTTTAACGTCAGCTAGTGAGTGCTAAACAAGTCGTAGAGAATTTTGCAAAAACTATAATGAAGCTGATTCTTTCTTCCTTCAAATGCGACCTGGATCAATTCTCTAACCCCCCCTTTTTCGCTATGATATCTAATTCTCTGTCTTGATCGAAAATGCGGAAAGTGATTCCGAACTTATGAACGGTACTTTAACTGTAATACCACATTTTTCAGCATTTTTTCCAAGGATAATCAACATTGTAAAAAATTCGAGAGGGTTTGAAGAGTCTATGCATTGTATGGTGGATAGATAGAGGTATGCGGGTTATTAGATCGTATTCAGGACATTGCTAGCAGTACGCGGTCTGGTCGTCTCCTTCACCTGAAATCAGGAGGTTAATAATTAAACTATCCGATCAATATGGGACGAATTAGAGCCGACCGGGTCGCAGTAAGTTGAAATATTTATATCCGCCCTAGATCGGGACACCCTCGTCGGAATAGAGAGAGCGTGATAATTTTCAACCCTTCTAGTCGAACTCGAACTTTGTCAAAATCTATTTTCTCATGTTTTTTTCTACTCTTGTCCAGAGTATAAATTTTCATCGATGCATTCAGAAAACGAAGACGATCTCTAGCAGACTAAAACTCGTTCGGGCTAGAAGACAGCAACGAGTAAATTTCCGGACGCATAAATATCGTCGAGAAGGGCGAAATTGCGGAGGGAGGAACCGGGATTTAAGGGGATGTTGGTAAACTAATTTACCTGAAAATATCGATTATGCGTAAACGCTTTGAGTAAAGTCACGTCAGTGACAGAGGCATTACGTTTCTGATGTGTCTCGATAGCGGTATATATAGGTACGTCCAACAATTTACACGACAAGAACCAATTCCCAAAACAGTTTCTGCAGGCTAATCATCATCACTGTTGCCTTAATCGAGATTGAGGTCTCGCGATAATTGTCCACGTTTTCAAATTACTGTGACCCGAAACCGGCATCGATTAATCGCTCGAATATTCAGAAAATTACAGGCTTTCATTTTCCTTTCTTTTTTTTTCTGTCATCAGATATCAAATGCACGGTGTTTACTTTTTTCGGGTTTTTTTTTTCACCCGTGTCAAAAACAACCGTGTGAACTTGAGTACCTATCAATCTGGAGCATCGTTTGATTTCGTAAAAAATTGCAGTACACCTCGATTCTGTGTCAATTATTTGCCGGATGGCGTAGGTCTAGTCTGCAGACTATTTAATCTCAAACAATTACCGTAAATGCTTCCGTTAAATTGTTGCCACGATATTGTTGCATGCAATTATTCGAGTTTTCATGAAACGATGATAATTTATCTGCCCGACATTTTGACAGAATATAAAAGATGATCAAACCGTTTCGTCAGAGTGTCCATAATCCGGCTAATTGACGGGCAAATTTGTGTAAGTTTTCATGTAAGAAGTTTCTGGTAGCATATCAAAGTTGTTTTGAGATTCAACCGAGGCAGACACGTATCGCAGGTAATCTCTTGCCTCGAGAGTATCAGACGGAGGTTTACTTCCTCCGACGAGACTCTGGTGTACAGAAGCTGTAAGGGAATAGCCTGACATAACTACATTAAAATAAAGCGTCCCGCTAATGAACGCTGCGCCTGTAAAGCACCGTTATACGAAAACGAGAGCAAGCTGGTTCCTCGAAAGCTTTTGCCCAGAGATTGCTTAGCGGTCCTCGGGTACTTCGAGCCACGCTCAAAGCACCAATCGGGACGTCTTGAGGTCGGTGACAAACCGGCCTCCAACATTCACCTGATAATAAAATGTGGTGTTACAGAAAGGGAACAATAAAACACTGCTTTTGAGTCCTGCAAAATATCTCAATGGATGAATGCCAAAGGAAGAAGGCTTTCAGCACGCTGCCTACTCACAGGCTTAGTGAATAAAGAAGGCTTTGCATTGATCCTGACACAGAATACGAGGAACAAGGACGTCGAGGCTCCTATCGACACCAGAATCAGTTTTTGCGATGCAACACGTCACTGAATGTATTGAAGTCAAGTGAATCTATTTTTGAAGCTCAAGCACATCGATAAGATGTCGGAGCGGGTCGTTTTTGGAACGGAGAATGATTCGGTTGTGACGTTGTTATTTCAACTGGTGGTATACCAGTGTCTACATGTAGGGTGCATATTCAACGACTAAGAACTGGCTTGATGGCGGTCGGATAGAGGCTCGAAGTAGCGCACAAGGGCATTAATAATGCACCCAGCAAACGTGGTATTGTGGAGTCAGTACTCTGTCCGCGTTTGGTTTCCGACAAACACGAGAAACACGACAAACACGAAAGGGAGAGCGGGATCAGCGGGTTAGGCTTATCCGCACAGTGCGTCACGCGACGTGGTGCAACTTAAGCCCTACTATTGCGGCTACGGTCAACGTTGGTACAAACTTGTAGCCCGAGGGCTGCGGCACTGGGTTACAGGCTTATCGCTCATGGTGCTGAGTGCAGGGATGGAAACCGGAAATTTGAAAAAAGGCGAAATTTGGAGGAGGATAAAAACTGGAACTCACCTTGTGAATACGAGACATAGCAAAGTGGCGCTGAGAATCATCAGCTGCTGGCTCAATGCGGACTGCGACTTTTGCATAGCTCTGTGAAGATCGTTCTGAAAGAGATCAAAGTACTCTTTTTTTTTTCGTCATTTATTATACCTTGTACACTGAAATATTCTACTGGCATGGAAATTTGTCACTGGCTCTTGCCGATTTTACGGCCTTACGGACACATGCGATGGCTTTTGAGCGTTTCGTACTCCAGCCATTCGAAAGTGAACGAGAGTTTCTTTTCCACGTACTCCACATGCTGGTGGTATGATTAAAAACTTTCCAAACTTCAAGTACTTCGAGTTCGTCGGAATGACGAAGCTTTTTTTCATCGGTTTTATTATTATTATTATCATAATTATTTATACTCACGAACATGTTTTCCAGAGAATGTTTGGCCAACCAGCAGTTGAGGAAAACTGGGATGAATAGATTCCTCATCGGAGGGTAGAGAAGCTGTGAAATACAGGTTAGTTTCTTTACCGTTATTTTTCCATGAAATTTTATAATCAAGCCTGTCAAGGGTTTCGTTCGGTATCGAAGTTTCTGGCAATCAATTGGCTGCAGAAAGGCAAACATTTGCCGTGCAAACACGGATTGATGCAGCAACCTCTCGCGTGGTTAATCATTGAACCTGATTTCGAGGTCTACTGGGAGAAATTGTTTACACCGCTTCCGGTAACGTGATGGACGCGTGTATGTACGCTGTCTAATTTACTTCCGAAACATCCTGAACACGCGACAAAACTGTTGGCATGACAAGCCTTATGTCTACCAGAAACTTGCAGAACGCTCCGGATACGCTGTGCTTACTTAAATATTCATGACGTTTTGAATTATGCAACAGGCCATAGTGCAGCGCGACGGGCGACCAGTCGTTAGACGAACGTCAGGTTAATGACGTCAGCTAATTAAATACACACACGACAACTAATCGCGGATAATACCGTGACGTTGCATCAACTGTTTATCAGGAACGAGTCGCTAATTCGCGATCGTGAAATAAGGTAGGATACCTTTGAAACGCGGGTCAATTTTTCAGAATTATTTTCATCCTTTGACCTAACTAACACAATTGGTGACAGCGAGCTGAAAATCAGAATCCAATTGTGAGGATTTCAAAGTTTTGCTCTTCAGTGGAAAGATGGAGAATTTTTTTAGACGCGATTAACGTCGCTGTGAATGGGAGCATCATGTTAATAATGTAACTACTTGCTTTCGATGCTATATTTACCATCAGGGGACAAGTGTTCTGCTTCAATTTTGAATAATTTTGTCAATTTTAATTTCCAAGTTTTTTCAAAGTCATTGTGATCGTTTTTCTGGTTTTCGGTTTCCAGTCATTTTTCCAAACTTTGCTCTGAATATTTTCAATATGATTGCGAGAAGATTGAAGCAGAGTCTGCTCCAAATTCTGATAATTTTGCTGACACTGATTTCAAAGTATTCAATAGAGATTTCGAATCCTTTTGATCACTGCGATTCCAACGGAAAATCCTGCTGAATTCTAGTTTTGCTTTCGAAATGATTTCAATTGAATGCTGTTTTGATCTCAAGTAATTCTTTAGATTGTGATTTTCTGGACGTAAATGAAACCCTTCGAAATTATTGAACATATCGTCTGCTGAAATGACTAGTCTAAATGACCGAGAAAAATCCCAGAAATCGTTTGAAATTGCTTGACAGCATTTGAAAATCGTACAACAATTCAAAGTAAGGTGATAAGAATGATCATTATTTGTTCGAAATATTGCAATCACTTGTTCTCATTCAAGAACTCTTAATCAACTTGTGATGCTTCCTAATCCGAAGTTCGATTGCTGGAGAAGACCAAATAAGTCAGAGTGTACTAGTTGAAGAATGAAGTGTGTCAGAACTACTCACCGTGATGGTAAAAGGTATGGTGTTGACCAGTTCCAGGATGAAGTGGAAAGACAGAAGCTGCTGCCAGATGTTGCCCTGTGGACATCAGGAGGAGAGCTCAACACACCCCGCACAAACTCGTCGACGGTCGTTCGTCAACGATCGTCGATCACTGATTCGTGCCTCGAATTAGATTATAAATATCGCGTAATCATCGATCATTGGCTAATTAATTTCACCAATTCCACTTGAATTTAATATCGAATCACGATTCACGAATCAGTTCTTGTTCCACATGCGATTCAAATCACCGTCCCGTAATCCAGCCCCCAGAGTATTGTGCGATTCAACCGTTACGTGGATAATACGAGACGGTGCAGGCGGAGGTTCTTAATTAGATCTTTGCCGTCATCCTAAGCCAAGATTAATCTCTCGTTCACCAGATTGCTCCGGGGTTTAGTTGTTGGAAATAATTCGATTGATGGATCGTCAAGCACGCGGCTCGATATCCTCGAACACGAGAATCAACGAACTAGGCTTACGACGACAGTGCAGCGGGACTTATGGATCCGCCAATCTCTTATCCATCGATCGTACGGTTTGAGGTATTAAATTTCATGTGATAAAATAAAGCGTGATTCTTCGAAGCTCAACTACATAATCTGTAAGAGCAGCATGTAGCCTCACTCGGTCGATAACCAACTATAAGCTAAAACTGCAAAGAACTTTGTTATAGTTTCTCAACCCATCAACGGAAAAGGAGTCTGACTAAGTGACGCTGAAATAAAAGCGAACGAGTTACTTCACCGTTGGTTTAAAAGGGGCAGGGATGCTGCGACTCGGAGTACAATCGAGATTCTTTTTATCAGGGTTTTAGCTGGGATGCCCACCTATTTCGCAAGTGCGGTGTGTCGACATAGTCACGCCAAAAAGCTGTTACACGGAATGGAAGTACGACAGTGGTAAGCCGCAAAGGATCACGAGAATATATATCCAGTCAGATTTTTCTTACCAAAGGGTGAAAAATTCTCAAAGAGTGGTGAAGTGAAACTATATCGTAGGTACAAAGCCGCGGGCACGTTCCCCTAACGCTCTTTGACATTCAGCTGAAGAAACAAGAGTTGGTTTTCACGTGGTTATTGGAATCTTTAATCTGTCCTCAATGAATTGATAGAAGAACTATATTTCCTGGCAATAGATTGGTGACTCAACGACTTCGCGGCATAACATTGGAATTTTGCAGGAAAAAAAGAAACGAACAAAGAATTGCGAATACAATAAAATTTCACTTAACAAATATTGATGACCATTTCAGTTCCATTTCACGACCAGTTCATTACATATCAATACAGTTCGTTACATTTACCATTTCATTTCGAAGGAAGAATCGGCCTTCTGATCTCTTACTATCTGGGCTGATCAAGATTGTGTAATTCACCCTTCGACACATTCCTGCGTGATGATATAACAAGCGTTAAAGTAAGCCTTCATCGATCAAGAGCATGTATAGGTTCCTTCATGCGTGTAAGAATTTAGTCAAAAGGACCTTGACGCAGTTGTCGAATGATAAACTGAGCTTGATATCGTCCAACTTTCACGAGGTTTAATTTGAATTTCAGAGTCCCCGAGTCATAACGATACTCTGAAAAAATTATTCCAGCTGGAAAAGGGGGTAGGAGAGAGAAAACTGAGTGAATAAAAAGGATTTTTAACCACCGTGTTCAACTATTCCGAACACTTTATAGTGGGGCGGAGACGAGGTCGAAGCAAGGACGTCACGAGTCTCTCCCGGTCCTTGAATATTAGACTTTGAAATCACATTTCACGTTAAACTAATTTCGGGGACCGTTGAGAGGGGTATGTGAAAAGGGACGATTTACCATACAGATGCATATACCTACTCACACCCAGACTGACATGCCATTAAAAATCGCGTTTCACTTGGTAAAAATAAAATTTCCATTATCGTTTCGCTCGTCCAGATTTTATTCGCGCTTTTTAATCGACGGGCTTCTTCCCAACTCTTTTCAATTATGAAGATCCCACGTTACTCTACATTCGTTTAATCCAGGAAAGAGTCGAGGTTTCTATCTCTCCTCTTGTATCCGGAAATTCTTTCACGGTTTGTCGAGTGACTAACCCTGATAAAACTCTGAAAGGAATGTAATATTTGTTTTCTCGTTCACATTTTTCGAGCATCGATCAAAGCCTCCGATTACTGGGGTCCGATAAAACTAACCTTGTGTAAAATCTCTCACCCAGTTTTATTGCCTCTTGATAAGCTTCAGAGACCCACACAAGTCCGATAACGTCGTGCTTGACCTGGGTCTAGGGTTTCTTTGCCAACATGTGACGGACAATAAACACCGGACAAAAAAACTCGGCCAGTCGACAGGATACGGTCTGAATTTATCATCGATCCAGACACTGTAATTTCCAGTAGACTTGATTCGATTGTGTCTTGTTTCGCGACTGATTTGTCAGAAAATATTAATGGCCGCGTGTCCTGAAACGGGTAAAGTGGCGGATTTGGTGAAAGCAGGCTCGGAGGCACGATCATTAGCTCTAATCCAGGATTATGCCCCGTGTCCAAGGGACTTCCTGGCCTCTCAGGTGCTAGCTACTGTTCCGGACCACAGATCCGGGTTTCCGGATTCCGGGAGCTTGGGATCCTTCCCACGTGAGGAAATTACCTTCCAGCGGATTTTCAAGAGCGGAATTACCGTCAGAACGGAAATTTTATGGGCTTGATACTTTGCGAGAGTATATAGAAAAAATATTCTCGAGTCTTTAGGATATTACTTGTTGATTTATGCTAATCCGTGTTTGTGACGTGTAACACGAAATCTCTGTTCTAGATTGTATAAAGTACAAAGTGTCGACGTGAGATCGTTATATTTGCATCACCGATAAGGCGGAAAAACTTAGTTTGCTAAAACCGGTATCGTTTCGTAAATGGAAACGTTTTCCTGTCGGTATAACGGTCCGCAGCTTGAACTGTATGGTTTGGATGTAAAATTGTGTAAAATTTTTCGAAACTTTTAATAACCAGAATGGTCAGGGAGGCGAGTGTATGCACCGAGCACGAGGTGAATAGGTTTTCAAAGCTGACACGGAACGCCTTTTACCTGGCTGAGACAACAAAGCGAGATATCGATCGGAGACCAAACTTAAATTGGAGTCGTGAAACTCGCGGGAAAAGCTTTTGGAAAATATAATATTGGCGAAACAGAAAAGAAACTTTGCCACTTTAATCAAAAGCATTGTATAAAATTTTTCAACTCTTTGCTTCACTGCTTTGTCACGATATGAATGTACGTCGAATATCACCCAGGTTAGACAACGGTCTGCTTCATTTTGGTCCATTTTTACTTTCAATTCTCGCCCTCGGGGATTCGAGTGAAAAAAAATGAGAGGAATGAGGTTTTTTATTTCACCACCTCATACCGACTGTGAGAGGCTCTGAAGCATTGACTTGCTAAAGGGCGCATAATTAACGCCGTAGTTGACAAAAGATTATTTTCACCTCATGAATGTTATCTGTAATCTCTTATCGGAAATCAATTCATCGAGCGTTGTAGATTGAAATTAGAAGAAAAACCGTTGGGCTTGCAGGTTTTATGAATTTATGAATAAGATTTCAGTTAGGGAAGAAAAGAAGTCTGTCAAGAATATTCTCGGTGGAATAAATACGGCGAAAGTTTTATCAATATAAGATTACCAGCACCGAGCAATTATAAGTCTAAAGAGGTGAAGGCAAACTCTTGATTCAGGCACGAGAATCACGTTTTATGATTCAATTTTATGCTCTAATATTTCAACAAAAGAATTGGATGACCCTGGTCTACGAGGAATCGTGTCTCTTGCAGTAATTCTTTGAAATCTGAGCTGTAAGTTGAAGAAATTTAATTTCAAACCGTACGTACGGTACAGAGTGTAAGGAATAAGTATACCCTTACCCCTTACCTACCGACAGAAAATCTCGGTGAAGTGCATACAACCATAGAGCAAGAGTAGAAGTTGATTTTCAATTAAAAGTTTACAAAGAGTACCTTATATCCTAGGTAGGCGAGAAGAAGGGCTTCAGTCAGCGATACCATAGCGAGGATGACTTGCACAACCCATAACTCCAGCGGCCTCCGTACCCAGACGATCGCGTCCCAGTTGATTGTTGGGTTCTCCTGAAATTCCTCCTCCGTAAGATTCTGAGAGATCAGGAACTCCGATTTGTTTCCCGGCGTACAGCCGTAACTGAAACATGATTGTTTCGTCAGTTCCAAATTTTTGGTCCAATTTTCTGAATTTCAGGCACTAGATTTAAAATTTTGTTAATTGGTTTCGATTTGTGGGACCGAACCCAAGGAAAAGAAGTCAGTCCTGCGAAAAATTACTTCAATAGTTCAAAGACTTCGATAGATTTCGTGAGACTTCATTAGACTGTAAAGGACACAACGAATTTATTTAAGGATCGTTCATGGGCTTTCAGTGATTTTATGGGACTTGAAGAAACTTCGTAAGACTTTATGAGACTCTAAGAAAATTCATTGCGTTCAGAGGATATCGAAGCCTTCGTAAGTTTGACGAGATTTTTCAGGATAGTCTCATAGAATTCACGAGTTCTTGTGATGACTCCGTGGCATTTCGTGATTTTACGAGTAGGACTTGAAAGGTCCTGGTCAACTTCAAACGAAAATGTTCACTAGACTTGAAAAGTAAATATCCTGTCACCCCGGGGGTTGAAGGGACCAAATTATATTATTCCACGTTATGGTCACGTTTGATCCTAAAAGGCACGACTTTATCACCCGTTTCGAGTTTCATCGTCTATTTTTCAGAGTGACACTCATCGATGTACATTTCATTGGAACAAAGGGGCCGAGGCATGCGAAGGGGACTGGTGTCTCTACGGCAAAAAACGGTATACCACCACGCTCGTAGCATTGTTCAAAACCCTGTTATGACTCGATCAATAGGTGAGCTCGTACTCCGCAGAGTGGGTATTATCGTCGACAAAACTTTGCGGTGCAGATATCAGAAACGAAGTTAAACTTCAACAATCGGTAGTGTGACCCGGGACATGATGTAATGCATGGCTCGAAACTCACCATGATGCAAAGGTCGGATCGTTGTCCGTCACGACTCTGAATATGTAGAGAAAACAGGTGATGAGTTTGAAGAAGAGGTTCGCCAGTCGTATCCTCAGACCTGAAAACAGAACAAGGTGATACCGCGATTAGCATTCTTGCCACGAATGGTCGAAGGGCGATCGTGCGTCTGTAGGATCCCGGCAACATCTCGATACTTGCTTACGGAATGTCGAGTGCTATCGGTTGTGATGGAGCTTTGCACTTGGATTCCTGTATAATCAGATGCAAGTTGATCAAAGACTGCATTGCTTTGCTCTCGCATGCCACATGAATACCCGACCACCGAGTCTTGACGTGTTTCGCGAAATTGCAAGCCATGCATGTGTTCCTTCACCGCGGCTGTCCCGTCGTGAAGAAATAGCCGAATTAAATCGGAATGCAAAAAAGTTCGCCCTGACGTCGCCCTTCATTAGGCCGAAGTAGAAACGGCAGAGTCGTATTTACGCAACATTAGGTGAGATGGGGGATAAATGTCCGGCCTTTTTGTCCCCCCTGCGCCGAATGAAACCCATACACGCTGAGACTGAGGGTAACTTTTGCAAAGACAAATGTTAACAGGATAAATTTAAACGCGTGTTTCTGGGTCCTAGGCAAACAGCCAGAGGCTAAATACACCCGAGTCATGGTCCCGGGCTTTTTCTGACACTGACACCTATCACCAGGATCACAGAACCTACACGAAAGCGTGCCTTTGATAACGTCGAACGTACGTACACCAGGCTCACAGTAGTCACATAGAAAGATCGATTGCATTGAAGTTTGAACCGAGTCTAGGGTTTCCGGACCACTCAGACGACATCCAGCATCAACGACTAGTTATTTTTGATTAGCTGGGGATGTTGGAGACGAATAATTTCTGGTTGTTGCATCGCGGTGAACGACATCGATTGGCAAATACCAGTATCAGAGCCACTGGACTATCGTAACGAGAGTGCTCGATAAAGCGGTGAAAATCTGTGACATCGACTACTGATTAGCCCCGGATCGACGGATTATTGAATTTGAGAGTGGGTGTATCAGCTACTTGGCTGGAATTAGTTGAATCTATTTTTGGCGACTGTCGAACCGGTCTAAGCTCGTCTTTTTCACGCTACCTACTCAAGTCATGTGAGATTTTGAGCTGGACGCGAATAAAGCCACGTTTCAGTTCTAACGTTGGTGTAAAATTTCCGATTAACACTTCATCGGACACTGATCGCACAGAATCTCCTCAGCATTATACCATCGAAATAACTGGAACGAAAATTGTGTGGGTTGTGGACAAGTAGAACGTGGACCAAAACTCCGGTCAACTGTGGAACAGTGACTATATAGAGTCTCAATCTTTCAAAAGACTAAGAAGACCTTCCGAAAATTCGTCTTTCATCCTGCAATTACGGTTCCAATTTTTCAGGAAATACGATTCGTCAACGGTACTTTTGACGTGTTGAGGTCCTCAAGAAAATTTTTGTAACTATCCAAGTAGAAGAACTAAAAGATTTGTCTTCGATCCATTTCAGCTTCTGCTTTCGAAATAGTGGAGCTCAAACTTTCTCAAAATTTATAGCTTCGACAATTATTGAGTTTGATGAACTTCAGAAATGAATCTTGAAAGATTCAAAAGTAGCCAATTCTCGTGCTTTCCAAGTTCTGGGAGTTACGAGACTGACACTGATCGTGACGAGCTCATCTTCCTATCAATTTCTGTTGTTGGTTAATTTAAGTCTAGAAAATCAGCTGATCTAACTACGAAACCAGGTAGCAGAATCTGGAAAGAATTTGCAGTCGCAGAAAATGTTATCACGATTCGGCAGGTGGAATAAACAATTACGACGAAGGGCAGAATGCACGTTCGTTGTGATACGGGCTTCGGACTTTATTTGCATCCTTTGTTCAGCGATATTCATTATCTCCCCTATTCCAGCGACGAGATCGAGTCGCGGAACGATGGGATAATCGAGTGAGGGATTTACTCCATAGAGGCTGATGGAGGATACGTAAAAATGTCTCACTGCCGCGTCCCAATGGTGCACAAGCACCATGTGCAAGCTCCGCGTTTCCTGTTCCGAATCGGAGACCATTCAAAGGAGTGGACCTTCTTTCCGATCAGTTTTAACGAGCGGGAAAAGTTATACGAGTCTTATCGAAGATAGTATAGTGGGATTTCTGGTGGCAGGGATATACGGTATGGTTTCCATCGCTTAGGTAACGGAAGTGGGTATTATCGGACCTTTTACGATACCGTCGTAAAATACGATCGCTGTCTGTCCATTTAATTTCGTTCGATTTCATTCTGATTTTCATTTTCACCCGATTCGTCGCGCTTGCTGAACCGGCACACGTGCGATTCTCTTAAGTTATGTGTAAAGACTCGGAGAAGTGATTGGTCGATAAGTGCCATTCCTCACAGTGCGGATTGTTCGAGACTGGAAAACCACATCCGATAATTGACTGATAATCAAAGTGCTTCCACCGGAAAATATAACTTCGAATCAATTACTTACTCGAGCGTTGATTCTTTATGAAGTAGAGCTGAAGACGTTCCTTGAACGTATTTTCGTTCACGTAGTACTCGACCCGAACTCTGAAACAGGAAAATAAGAAAATTGATGTCAAAAGAATCGAGGTCTTTAAGTTTGGGAAAGAAAAGCGACATTCGAGGGAACGAGTAAAAAAATCAATATCGTTGCACCTGTCCGCCAAAAACCCCTCTGATTAATGGATTCAGATTATACTCGTCGCGCATGTCATGATGACATCAATTATCTCACTGGGGATTTCAATGCGTCCAGCTGTACCAAACCCACGAACAAGTCTGGAGGAGTTTTTGCTACCCACCCGTCTCATACCGAGGTCGCGAAACGTTCTGACGTTTCAAACATTAGTTTTGGCTAAATAACGATTTAGCAAAATCCATTTTCGTAAACTATTTCACGTTACAATTCTAGAGAAAAATTTCGATCTCTTGTACTGTCGTAGATATTTATAGACTCAAGAATAGAATTGCGTCGCCGTTACTGGGTTGGATAATAGCGATATATACCTACCCACCACCGTATGACGTCACAGGGTGAACTAGCTCGAGGTCTGACGTCGTACGAGAGACGAGACTCGTGATATACATGTATACTGTGGTGAATGAGCGTGGAGAACGATCTGTAGAATAAATATTTATCTGGCATTGTGAAGAAACTCTTAGTGGAATAAGAGCTGGAGATTTTTTTTCCTCTCTGCAAACTTTTGTCAAGCACTTATACTTTACTCCGGAGAAATTCCATTAAGGATGACTCTATTGGTATCAGAAGTGCGAGCTTTACGGGTTCGTGAAGTCGTTTGGTATTTACCGAACACAATATCCGGTATTGTGTACCCCGTCGACGCTATAAAACTATAAGAGTATCCTTACAGAGATGTGATTGGGTTCGGATAGAATGGGCAGGTGGTTTTCCACCTACTCCGACACAGACGTTTGCGAACTGCAGCTTTGGGAGAGGAATGGCTTTTATCATGTTTGAATAATTCGCTCCTTACCTCTCGGCGAGATGTGAATGAGCATTGGGGCATCGCCATGGGAAATTGGAAGAATACCAATTTCCGTAAACCATAGGAAGAATAATGTGGCATTCATATCCCAGACGCAATATTCGTGATGAATTATTGTTCAACAGTTTAGAGGGCTAACCTCATCCAAGGGTGTAATAACAAAGGTTATTAATTATTGTAAAACATCGCGATAAGAGGTCTGCTAAATGTGATTAGCAGTGCGTGGTCAGGCTTGGTTGAACACGCATGCCATTACGCGCAATGACTAAATGTACATTCTCGAGCCAGGACAGACCAAGGTGTGGCATATCGCATTCATACCACGTATGCTCCGCATCTGCACCGTAAATTAAGATGCTAGAAAAAGAAAAAGAGACAAATTTATGACCAATAGGAATCCAAAGTACTTCGCACTAATCATACGAAAAAGTTGTCAGCGTCTAATTAGCTGCATTTTGGCTTCAGATTTGGATAACTTTACTCAGTGTCAATTGAACGACGAAAAAGGTCACTAAAAATGGATGGATCATACAACTTGAGGATTCTAAGTCTCCGAAACTACAATAGATCACACATAAGAAGGAAATTCTGACATTTTTTAAGGGTCTCTATGAAAATGATATAGTTATAGGACCTCACGTATGACGTAAACTTCACTTGTATATGAAGCTGAAATCTTCGACGATATCGTATACGTTAGGCTGTTCTCCACATTGGGTCCAATTTGTTCAATTTTGGATATTGGGCCATACATTCAGCTTTACTGGCTCATGAACCGAAAGTTTTTCCATTTTTATAACTGCTATGTACATTTAGCCAGATCTTTCGTATCCACTCGAGGTTCTCTGCATCTGTAGCGCCGAAAATGTCAATTTTTTTATTCCTGTGCCGATTGGTACTTTTGGCCAATGACCCAGAGAGCACAATTCACGCAATTTAACCGTAACCACGTCGCCGTGGGATTAGTGCAGGGTTTTTAAGACCAACCGGTAAGAACGCGTTCCGTATAAATAGTCCATCAACTCCACTTTTATGCACGCTACTAAACGAGTGCAAGTAGTTTGTTGTCGAAGTTGTTCAACGTCGCAATACGAGGTACTTTCATCAAGGATTCTCCCTACAGACTCGGGGCAATTAGTTTTACCACTAGAGGCATCTCTGAAATCCTCAAGGTTGTAACGAATTACGGGGTTGAACCGATTCCACAATTCAAATTATCGACATATAAAACCGCAAGTACCTCTATAGATTACTATTCGAATAACAACTGAATAATCGGAATGGTAGGGTCAGTAAATTTAGTACCAGTCAGTCTGTAAAGGAACGGGTAGCGGTACTAAAGCCCTGTCTAACAAGATGGATAACTTCACTTTCATATTCAGCTATTCGCGGTTTGCTCTTGGCAAACAGTAAAATTCAATTTCCACCTGCTTACACTTTCAAATGGTATGGCAAGTGCGCCGATGTTATGGATTGTCAAACGAACGCCGCGAGACGAGTCTGAAAGGATCTCCGAAATTAATTCGTTTTATAGCTTACTCTGTAGTATAAGAGAATAAGTGAAACGTAAGATGTGTCTCTACAGATTTTTCACGAGTTACACAACCGAATGTGACACTGGATTCTTCCTCAGGTAAAACCTTTATTAGATTTCCAGAACTCCTTCTCTCTCTTCGCCAAGAAACTTTTCACTTATCAATTTGGCAAAGAGGATAGATACTCGGAATGGTGCTCGGAACTTTTTATTTACTCACTAGTTCACTACCCTCGTGAACTGCACCTCGGATGATGAAGTACCGGTCGTTTAATCATTCCCACTGACCGGGATTCGTCGCCGTCGTCATCGTCTGACAAACGCCAATTACACAGATACTTGGAAGCCCTTGTCAGTCGTTAGGTCAGAACTTGAAGGCTCTAAACTTTGGCGAGGATCTTAATTCTAATCTCTATGCTAATTAGCTTTCATTATCTCTGCCAACACAGTCAAAACCAACGGCGATTAGGCCCAGGCCACTATCGCAGGACGCCTATTTTTCACCTGGAAGATATTGCCGCTGGGAACTGACAGATTTACCGGCTGTTAGTCGACCGAACTCTGGACGGTTTTCCGAGTCCGAAGAATAGTCTTTGTCAGACCTGCAGGGATGAGTTTATCGACCTTGAATGGATGGTCTTTTGGATAGATTGAAGAACCGAGACCACGAACACTTGGGATTGTCACGCCAATACTAACACGAATTGATTCTCCGCGCGACAATACCTTTCAGACATTTTTTTCTCCCCATCAGGAAAAGGATTCTTGCGGAAAAGGGTAAACGGCTTATGGGCAGAATTGGGTTTCATTCTCAAAATGTTGCTAAAAGGGTTGCTTCGTCTTTGTATCGGAAGATACGGCTGATTGGAAATTATGACTGCGTCTGCGTGCATGGAGCGCGTGTGTCCGGAAGAGGAATTAGCGAATTAATTAAGTCGCGACAGAAAGGGCAATTAACTTGTGGAGTAAATTCGCGTGGCAAAGCATCCACATCGCAAAGTAATAGCGTGCCTCGAGTCTCCTTTGACTCTGCAATCGTTCTTTTCCACAGAAATTGCTCCACCGTTTTAGAGCGCAAAAGCTTTGATCAAAGGTTGCTTCATTTTACTAAGGTCACACATCTCGAGGACCCAACTAAAATCCCATCAAGATTGGATCGAATGGCGCGAAAGGAGGCTAACATTCACCATGTTGGGTAATTTAGAAAAACTATAGAAGATGGCGTCGATTTAAAAAAATCCAAGACCGTCAATCTCTAGAGACCAAAAATGACTTTTCATGCGAAGTTTATGATCGTTATTCCATGAATATAATTGTGCCAAGACTATAATTATTCAACGAACGAGATCTCAGGTAGGTGGTAGCTTCTCGACCTCAGAGGTGAGCTTTAATTAATGCAATCTTTCTCTCGTATACAAGAGTCACTATAGGTTCTGGTTCCTGTGTAGCGCGTAGTGGAAGCCACCACAGCGGAGTAATTAAGAGATAATAATACTTGAGCGAGTGCTTGCGCACTCGAACGTGGTGAAAGTGAGTAATTCAGGAATTGCTCTGGTATATAGTTATAGCGATGGAAAGCTCATCGTGGTCACTTGGAACCTTCCCAAAGACTCCTCATTACTTAATTTTCGTGATTTAAACAGCTGGCATGATTGTCATTACACGAAGCGTATACATGAATAAATGGATGTGCGGGTCATGCGAAAGGTTTCTATAAATTTCACAACGAAATTCTCTCTCTCCCTAATTATTTCCACTTGTACCGTGACCCAAAATGGATGTTTAACCGTCGATAAATTCTGTAAACCATCATCGCCGTAATCACGAGAATACAATAGGCTTGTTACCACACACTGTTATAATTGCAAAGTTCTCCCATTCACCCCAAAAGCGTACGCCAACAATGACTCCGCTAATTTCGCTAGGGAACTCAAAATATATCGATGGTTGTTCATCGCCTGGCAGTTGGCCAAAAAACTTTTTCGGTTTTTATTATAGTTTATTGTCGCGGTCAGTCGCGGAAAACGACAAGAGTTCTTTTTCGATGGATTATTTAGCATGGTTTCGAAGCTGACCCTCATTTTATTTTCGTATTATCTCCTTTCCTGATGTTCAGTTTTACGGCCTTCGTAGGTTGACCAATTAGCCAGGTTTATTATCAGCATTAAATTTACTACATATTACTTCCATTAATCACCCCGTTATTCGATCCTGTTGTACGGATGCATCAGGCACGTGAATGTATCCATAATTTCGAAAGCTCTACTTAGAATCAGTGGTCGAAAGTCAACAAAGTGTTTCACAGCTATGAAATTCAATCGAAATTCGATGACGAACGCAGCGAATAAATCGACAATGTAACGTGTGATCTAATCTTCTATTGATACGAAATAGCTTTGTTCTACTTGTTCAGAGTGAAGTAGAATAAAATGTTCCGGTTATTGCTTCAGCAATATGGAAAAGTGATATCGAACTGTTTATTTTTGGAAATGTAGGGTTGTGTGGCGATTGGTTATTAATCAAACGGAGGACCGTGTCAGGGGTTTAAATTTATTCTACACGAATGCTGCAGGTGACATTCTTGGCGACATTTTAGTTACACAGAAGGATATCCTAGGTACAATTCGTATACCGTTATTACGTTTGTTGCAGGATCATTAACGTTTGAATAATGCAGAGAGCACCATAAATAGGGGTTACTGTTTGAATAAAACGAAAAAAAAAAAACAACAAAAGTTGTAACAGGAAAAAGAGCGACAAGAGAACTTCATATCGCTCGTAGACAGGGCTCATAAATGAGCAGAGATTAATAATCGCGTGCTTTGCCATCATATTATATTCAACCGCACATTGTAAATTCACATAAATAATTGAATAGCACTTTTAATGTTTTACGCTATACATATAACAGAAGATAACGATTCGATACGAACGTTAATTCGCGGAGTAATGTGTCTCTACAACGGTCGCATGTCTACTAAAATAATTATACTGCATTTTGCAGACAGTTTATAGCGCAAAAATGCTTTTGGACCGCTGTAATATTCAACGAAACAATCAATGTGGAAATCTCCACATCACCGGTTGACACTCTTGGCTAACCTAAATTCGATCAGCACGTGTGGATAGATGCACAGGGCAAAAGTACCATTTCTGGCCACTCGCGTTTCTTTCAACTGTTTTGAGATATTAATGTGTTGTTTTGACAAAGAGTAAACAATATGGAGCATGACCAAAATGCCTGCGAAAATGGCACGATAACGATGCAAGTGTACCATTAGATAAGGCCAATAAAGAAAAAATTACCTTTTATAATTCTATGTTCGTGTTACTAAGAAATAACCCGATTGTTACTGAATTTTTCTCTGTTGATTCCTAATTGTATATCATACCCTTTACCTTCTTATCGTTTTGAGGTTAGGTGAGGTATTTATGTCCTGATTCTATGTTCGTGGCCATAACTCGCATGCACCGGGTTGGCAAAAATCGTACATTGAAGTTTGTGGCCAAAGATTAGCAAGAATGATGAATGCGAGATAATTTTCCATTTTCTTAAATAATCATAATTGAATAAGGTTTTCAGTAATGACGATGTATCTGTTAGGTTTTGGTAACTCTTTTAGTTTCATAATAACGGTACCCTGAATACCAAAGCCCTACCGAAATCTGCAAAGGGTTGTGGCTAGTGAACTGTTAATAAAATCGTATAGTGGGAGACTAGAAGGAACAAGTCGAGGGGTGAACCACTACGAAAAATGGCGTACACGAGACTTCGAGACTTCAAAGACTTCATAGGACTCTTTGGGATTTCAGGGATTTGGAAAACATCAAAGACTCTGAGAGATTTCGAAGGACTTCATGAGGCTTCATGGGACTTCTTGGAAATTCTTGCGACTTCTCGAAACTTCAGGGACTTCAAACTCTTCATGGGACTTGAAGAGACTTCAAGAAATTTCAAAGGACTTTACGAAAGTTCGTGGCGATTAATACCTCGTGGAACTTGACACACTGTTGCACACCGGAATTAAAGACTGGTGAAAGTTCATTCCTCGAGACAAGTTATAATTTTGGACCAGATAGTGTCTGGCAGTCCAGCACATCTCGGCAGAAATTTTCGAAAAATCCTTGAAGTAGCCACCGATAGTATCCACATAAGTTGTCCAACATGTCTAAACCCTCTAGAGTTCCACTGCGCATGCGTCATAGATCTCACTCCCTTCCCTCTCGACCACCAAACGCGTTCGAAGTAATGGAGAATCTACACTGCGCATGTGCTGTAGATCTCACTCCATCCTCTTCGTACCACTAGAGGCGCTGGAGGTATGAGGTAGCAATAAATCCGACGCACTCAAGCTAACTAGCTGAAAGATCAGTTCAGTGTCGAAGCTAAAAGATCTGCTGATTATGGGTAGCACAGAGCCACAAAACGCAGGATTCTTCCATCCCAGGGGGTAACAAGGGATGAAGAAGCGACCCTCGTCCCTCGAATCAGACTATATTTCGGCTGAGGTCCGTCTCGGTTCGATAATTACTGACCGTTTCATCGGTACGTTCGTTCCAGTAGACCGTGACTAACTCTTGGCATTATTCATGAGATTTAGTTGTCGCCAATTTCGGTAGGTGATAACCACGGGTATAGATATGCCCGGGTGATCCTCGTGGCGAGCGAGTGACTCGGAACAATTACGTGTTCGAGTCGTAATCGGGCCTCTGGTGCGAAGTCCTCGGCCGAATCTGGGTAATCCGGTTTTTGTGATTTTGCTCTCTATCTCGATCGAAAACAATGAAGATCGTTATAGCTGGGAATAAATTTTGGATTATTCTCACCGCCTCGAAGAGTTCTTTGTCCCGGTTTTGATAAGGGGGCGAATTTAAAAAGCCATTGTGATATTTAAATCAGCATGAAACTCAAGCTCGCAAATCTTTGTATGACGCAATCAGAGTTTTCTTTTGTTTGAGGAAAATCTCCAACAGCGTATATCCAATAAGGAGAAAAAGTGGGATAAGAGTCGAAGATTGTTCCGACGTCTTCTATCCCTCGGACGAAGAATATCCGCAAATTGGTATTCGGTGATATGCGCAGATCATAAGCGCGGAGTATCTGAATATGTGTTCACAGCGTCGCGGGTCCGGCAATAGCGAAAGAAAAGTCACACGCTAGCGAGGAGATATGATCGGATAGATCTTATTTCCCAGGAGTGTCATGATTCGATCAGCCACGTGTTCTCTTTTGAAATTTCGTCTTTTTAACCCTCAACGTTGGAAAAGTCCGATAACTCTCCGGGGAGCATTCGCCTTATTTGTGGCTCATAGTCGACGAAAGATTTAGGTAGTTGGGTGGAAGATAAAAAGAAGAAGAAGAAGACAAAAAAAAGGTGAGAACGAGCAGATAGAAAAAAGAGCTGACGCAGTAGAGTCCGGCCATAGGTTAACCGAAGAGCTTGATACACACGTTTGATTAATTTGGGAGAATTAATTCATGCTGATTGGAGATTCTCATGACTCATGTCGAGTATTATGCTTGAAGGATAGTCGACACACGGTATCTCACTGCATTTTACAAGATGAAAAGAAGACTGACTACAAACGTGCTTTTCTCTATTCAATCTCTTCGAGAAAAACCTTCCTTTGCTTCTTGCAAAAGACATTTTCAATCTCAATCAAATATATCTCTTTCTCAGAGACGTCTCCCGTTTTAAACCACACACTTATAGTCTAACCCCATTTTTTTTCTTTTTCATTTTTTGACAGGGATACATGTAAGGATATCTACACCTTAGACTGAAAATTTTAAGAGCATCTTCAAGGTGACCTCGTTGATTGAAAGTTCATATTCAGGGGCTAAAAAATTCGGAAGATTCTGATCTGAAGTTGCTGAAGATTGGAATAAACGTGTTTCTTTCATTTTCTTAATAATCAAGATAGCGAGTGATTAATTCTTGAGATTATTATTGGTTGACATTTTTTTCGATACAGTTGACGATAATTTATTTTCCACGATCGTTTTGCACAATACTAAAAGCCCCGATCATTTTCTGCTCGGGATTTTAAGGATTTGCGTGAAGTAATCGTCCAACTTTAATCAAAAACGGGGTGGTATGAAGCCTTCAACCCTTATTTATTGCCAAATATGAAATCCGCTTCACGGACCACATCCCAACTCCATGAAGCCTCTCTAAACATCTGGGCGAAAAATGTGTACCACGAAAACCGACATTGATCGTCACGGGGTGAAGGTGGATCTTCCAAAGAGATGGTGAAAAAAAATTGAGCAAAAAATAAATACAGACGAACGGCTTTACACGAGCCATTAATTCACCGTGAATTTTTTTTTCGTTTGAAATTTTTCATTGCTTCAGTTACGCTGACTAAATATTGTAGGATAGAATCCATACTAACTTTTTGTAAAATAAATTAGGGGGTTTAAATGAAATAGAAAATTTCAAAAAATCTGGGAACCTAATTTTCTGTAAATATCGACAGTTTTATAACTTAGAAAAAAGTGTCGATTTCGACGCCTGACCCCCCCTTTAATTGTGTCAATCATTGATACAGACTTTTTTCGATTTTGAGATACTTGAAGATGATTCTGCATTGTTTCAAATTCCGGAGTCTTTGATGAGACAATGTCTAGAAAAATGAAAATATTATATACAATTTATAAAATTTCCCACGACAAAAGAGTGATCCTTCAAAATTTGCTTTTTATACACGCATAGGGATGGCCTAGACAGTAGACGCCCCAAACTGGACCATTACGGGATTCAGCTGGCGTTTTATACCCTGGTGGTATTTCAGTAATTTTTATTGCGGTTTGTAGGTACGTGAGAATCGAGGCGACGACCATTAAAATGATCTCCGTGATTAGGGCGGACTAAATGCTGCTGTTGTGGCTCAATTCTGATGGACAGTCTCATAGGGGAGACCGGGGCTAGTTGTCACACTTTTTACTCTCTGATTTTTAGAATTTTTCCAAATTTTTTTTTCGCAAATCTTGAGATGGGGTATTGTAGATGCATCCTTTGCGCACCTACAGAAAATTTTTGGTTATTCTAAAGCAAGTCTGAGTAGGTTTTTTCGAATTTTCAAAAAAATTCGCGGATTGTGACAACTTGCCCCGAGGCGGGGTAAGTTGTCACAGACCCCGGGGTAAGTTGTCCCGAGTATTTTAAATGGCGAAAACGGGTTTCATTGTATTGTCTCCTGGAAACCACGAAACAGTCAACCTAGACTCCGAACACCCCACAAACCATGCGAAATCCCACCCAGACTCCGAGAATCTTGAGAAAGTTGACCTCAACTCAAAAAACCATGGTCGGTCAAAATGGGGTGAGTTTTTACACGTGACAACTTGCCCCAATAATTTTGTGACAACCTGCCCCAACCCGCTATTTTGTTTAAAAATTTGCACATCTCGCTGACTCGCCATTCAAATATCAACAATATGTACATCAAATGAAAGCGTTAAGAATAAGCTTTCCGAATATCGTATAGCGAAATTTCTCAAGGCGGCATAGAAAATGAGAAAAAAGATATTAGAAGATGGAAAATAATTACTTATCAGGTCCGATTTCAGTTTATCGATCACTGCGAGGCCCAATATGATGCAATATTCAATTTAACGACATTAGTTTGTTTCATACATCGAACTACAACTTTGATCCATAGCACCGTTCGATCTGTTATCTAGCAGTGGAGATACGGACACTGTGACAACTAACCCGTGTGACAACTAGCCCCGGTCTCCCCTACTATTTCTCTCCATCTGAACTTTGAAAAGCTTGTTCAATCTTTTTTCGTTCTGAATCAAGATCATCGATTCATAATTTCATCATCAAAGCAATTTAGAATTTAACCGCCATATTTGAATACGTCAAGATATCATCCAATAGGAATGAGGAGTGTAAAGTGAGGAGTGGATTTTCACAAATCACACTAGATGGCGGGCTTTGTCATACTGAATAATAACGTCATAGTATATCGCGCAAAGAGACCATGTTTCAAATGTTACCGGATTAGGAATCGACCATATATCGTATTTATGCGATGTAATGTTGAACAGTCTGAAGGTGGCTAGAATCGAAAAACGAGCTTTCGGACAGTTGGATTCGATCAGAAGCGTCTAAAAGCTTGTTTCTCGATCCTAGCCAACTTCAGACTGTTCCAGCGCTAGGAATTCACGATTTATTGTTGATAATTATTTGTCATCGAAATTAGTGTTTGCAATGGATAACGAAAGAAGAAAAAAAGAAAACAATCACGGAAATCCTAATGCGCAACGAAAGTAATATATTTAGGAATGTACTAAAAATTTATACTGCAGTCACTTGGATGCACTTCCCGAATTTCTTAGAGGGACTATATTCACTCTATTAGAGTGAAAATCGTGTCTGTGGGACAGAAGTGACTTTAGAGACTTACTTTTTCACTCCATGAAAATCGTGCCACTTGGAAAAGAGTGAACATATCGACGGCCGCTATTAATATTTTCTTATGTTTTCGTTTCCATTTGGAAAAGACCTATCTGAAAATGGCTCCGGGTAAAAGACTTAAGTCCTGTGTATAAGCATAGGAGATAAGTCTTTTACCCCGAGCCATTTTCAGATAGGTCTTTTCCAAATGGAAACGAAAACATAAGACAATATTAATAGCGGCCGTCGATATAGTCACTCCAAAGAATTTATGGAGCCCACTGAAAAATGGTTCTTTGCAAAAATTAACCAATTTCATATCGATTGGTATCGAATCAATTCCTGTTACTGTACATCGTCAATGATCAATCCCTCATCTATGATTCACCGAAATTCAAATCCCCATGAAATTATGATGACGGAATAAGCGACATGGCGAAAAAGGAGGAGGAAGGGGGTCTGAGCACGTGGAGGTTTGATCGAAACGTGACCGCGAACTTCTTGATAACACAAGATTTTGACACGACACGTTACACACGGCACGGGTTTCGTATCTTGACTGTGATTCAGCCAGCCAATCTGGTAGCGGGACAGGAGCAATCGATCACTCTAATTGGTGGCTTACCTCGGCCCAAGGCGCTGCAGGGTGGCATGAATGGGGCTGCCCCGGGACTACAGGGCTAATTGGTAGGTAACGGTGCCACGCCGTCGAGCCCTGGAAGTCTATTCCGGAATACTAAACTATACGCCATCCACGTGAAGTATGCCATCGATACAGGCCACGAGTTTGCCTACCGAATTGCCGAACGTGAGGGGGAAGGAAAAATTCACCGTGATGCGATAATTTTGGAGGTCAATTATTCCAATTTAGCTGCAGCCTCTCTGTCTCTAACGTCGAGTGGGTTCCGTCAGTGTAAGAGGGTCGCTGTCAATTCAGCTGTTAATTTGACAGCGATCTACCACCACCCCTTGTTCACCTTCGCGTACAGGATGGACGCAGGCTGACGGATGGCACTAATTCATTGACCACGGAGGATGGGTGATATTCACCGTTATCGCAAATCCTATACCTACGTTCGTGACGTCTACACGTTCTCTATGGATATGGATACGAGGACAATATTGTAACTTCACACCCGCACATCGTGTTACCAAGGGATTCATGAAGCTTGGATGAACTCTGTAAGTGGGACGAGTTCTGGAGCAAAATTTCTCGCTATCATTCTCAACAGACTCAACGTATCACGGATTTTTACCGAAAACCTGAAGAGTCGATGCGGAACATGTGGAGATGAATTTTTCAAAATTGTTTCATTTTTATATCAACGATTGGAAAGTTTCGATGAGTTGCTTCCATGGTGCCCATGATACTTCGTATGCACGGTGAATTTCTGACTACTCAACAGTCTGAAGTTGGCTCCCAAGCTTTCAGTCAGTTCTGAACCAGTCCAACTGTCTGAAATTATAATTTCTCCATTTTAGCCAACTTCAGACTGTCCATTCGTTGGAAAATGACCAAAGTATGGTTGAAATATGTTCTCTTGATTGAGGCTAGGTTATCAGATTCGACGTCAACTCCTAGAACCTAAAAGTGCTCTTTATTGTACTCCGATCATGCGCATTCGCAGACTCTGTGTCCCATCACAGAAACGACCACTTTATATGTTCAGAACACATCCCAGGCATGAAAAAGTACTCATTTTTTGCTGAATTTCTTGCTGAGAAAATGTAGCTCAGTTCAAGTACCTTCGAGTTTGAACATTGAAAAATCTTGTACCACTTAAGAAAATTTAATCGAGTATAGTGTTAATTTCTAGTCACTTCAAACACCTATTTCACCTAATCTTGAAGATTTCTTTCCGAACTTCGTTTTCAATCTACTCTGGCTATGATTTTTTTTCGCTTAGTTATTTGGCTTTTAAACAACACGTATTCTACAAACTTTTGAGCGGCTGTGAAAATTCACCCCTGAATTTAAAATTTAATGGTAAAAAAGCCCATTAAGCTGGTATACGCAACCTTCGAATTAAAATACAAACTGTACCACATTTCGTTGCTCAATAGCTCCTCATTTTTTGCTTCAATTTGAAATTCTTTAGTCGTCGAAATGCAAAATTCGTGAAAATTGTTCAATTCATCTATTTTTTTATTTCGAATATAAGTTTCATGAAAGTTTCGAGTTCCAAGTCCTTGACAATTGCATTACGCTTTCTGCAGATCCTGATGAATATCTGAGTGACATTCTGATATGACCAGAATTTCGGATACTGTGAAACAATGAGAATCCGGTGTGCGGTTGAAGGACGTGATCATAGGGCGAAGCAATGATACAATGACGATAATTTACAAAAGGGATTGCTGAACAGTAGACGGTTATCTATACTCTATACTAATATATAAAGGAGTTCGTGCGTTTGTCTGTTTGTTACCGATAAACTCGAGAACCAGTGGACCGATTTACATAAAACTTGCACCAAATTGTTCCTCAGGTCTGCCCGAGTAACATAGGCTATATAAGTTATATAAAAGCAGTCCGATGATTGAAAGAATGTCGAAAATATGATAAATACGTTGCCTTTTGACATAGAGCGTACACTATGCGCTTTGAACTTCTGAGCGTCACCGCGAGGTGGCGGGCGTTCCCTAGCCTACCTTACCACCATAGCCAAACAGCCCAAGCAACGCACTGTACCGTACAGCGTTACGTAATATCTGGACAGCTCCTTACAAATACATTCACCAGATGGCTTTCGTCTCTCGCGAGATTCATTAAAAACGACGTGCAAGATGTATGCAGAGAAAAGAAATAAGTGAGTGTTCCGGAAAGAGTTAGAAAAGGTTAAAACAGCCACTGAAGGTTAGAAAAAGTTAGGCCAGCCATCCCTAGGAAAAGCGAGGCGCGTAGCGCCGAGCGGGGTTGCCGCGCGAAGCGCGGAGGGGCGGAGCCCCTAGTATATATATATATGTAAGCTGCGGTTGGATCCGCGGAGATTCTCTCGTGCAAATAAATGTTCAACCTGAAATTGGGTTGTCGAGTATATACCGAACGATAATTCAGCAAGCAAGTCGTTTTTCCCTCGCTCTCATCCTATCATACAGCCTCTAAGTACAAGATTGAACGAGCTTTTGTGCGATCACTAGGACAATCTTCTTATACCAGAAGCAGATTGAATAAATAGCAAAATTTTCAAGGTAACAATCATTCAACGAAGAGGTAATAAATTATCTAATCGTTTTCACAAATTTTAAGGGAATTGCGTTCAGAGATTCATGAATATCTTGATTTTTGGTAACTAGATCAGTTTTTAGTTTACGGAATCACATCTTTTTTTCAATCCAAAAATATAAAATAAGTTTCGCAAAACGGTTTGAAAAAAATTTGTTATTATAATATGTACTAAATCATCAGCATGATTAATATTTTTATCGTTGTTATCATTACTTCGTCATTTTTCCATAATTATTATCACATTATTATTATTATTATTTTATCCATTTCTGTCGATATTATGAGAATTTCGTCATTTTCAATATTTAATCTTAATGATTATTTAAATTTTCTCTTTATTCTCACATCTTGGATTGTTTGAAATTTAGAAATAGAATTTCTATCTAAGGACAAGGTTCAAAATAATAAATATTCAATGAAACGAAGAATATGTGGTGATTGACAGAAACAATGAATTTGTATTCTTATCTTCTTTCCTTTTTTTTTTTTTTACTTTTGATTTTGCATATATTCAACAAAATTTGTCAATTATTCCATCTCAATCATCCATACATTCACCATTCAAGGGCGATGAAACAATTTTCAGATTAATATATTCTTCAAATATCACTGTTTTTTCTTTTTATATTCTTGGTTTTTGAAATTGTCTTTGTTTGCTAATGAAGAAAAAAAATATGAAACTAGTCTCATCCTCGAATTCTTTATAAATTTTATATCCCTCGATCAAAAAATATTTTGTCTATAATCTGGTGAATTTATTGAATTGTTCTACCTAGTCGTTTTCGTGAATAGTTATATCGAAATTTATCTTTCGATCGATTGATTATCGACTAAATTTATTCAGACTAAACGCACAAATTTCGATTTTATTCGCGATTATGTAATTGTTTTTTTTTTCTTTCTTTTATTCATCAATCCTGCGGTGTCCACAGATTGGTGTCATCCCCAAAGATTCGTCTCCAGCCGAGTCTGATTTTACGTCTAGACTCCAGGCTTCGCAGTGATAATCGCAAAACTCTCGGATTATGCGATACCCGAGTTGTTCAAAGGAAAAATTTTGCGTTCACAGTGAGACGCTTTTGTGAGAATAAACTTACTTTTATTTTCTATATAATCCGAAAAGCTTGCAGGGATTTTTACGTCACGTTCACATATCACAATATGATCTACGTATTAACAGCTGAATTGTGTGAGTAAAACTTGTGAACAAAATCCTGTGCAACGGTGAACGCGGTACGCGCTTTCGCATCGTTTTACACAATTTTCTACAAATGTTAAATTTTCAGAAAATATCTAGGTCACTGAGTCGCAATCGCGAATTCTGTACCCAGTGGATCTGATTCTACTCTTTGACGCCCCCGAGTCTACCTCCAGGACTCTCCTCGGCAACCTAACTTTAAGGGCAAACAGGGTTGTCTGAAAGCTGCCAACTCCTCGTCTTTCACCTTCAAATTATACTCAAAGTGAATCAGGAACCGATGAACGATATGAACAGTTTTTTTTCTTGTTGTTTTTTTTCCTATCGAAAGATGTGTAAAATAACACAAATTTCTTCAAGAATTTCAGAGAGCATTCAAAGCAATGTAGAAACGTTAATGAAATCTGGACAATTCCAACCAATTAAAAAAAAAACATCGATTCAAATCTAGTTTTCCAAAAAGCTGCGTTAATCATGTCGATATTCTGAAATCTAGATTTTCAACTCAGTGACCGATGAAGATATTAAACTTTTTTAAAATCTAAATTGAAGCCTTATATCCTTGCTCTCTAAAAAAAAAGTTTTTGAGAATCGCGGCCAACGCGTTTATATGTTATTACCGTTAAACAATATATATTCATATACTTTTTCATCCGCAAAAGCTCTTCGGTTAGTAGAAAAACGAAGAAAAAGATGAGACTGAGTTAAAAAGGGGGGAAAAAACATCCGCGATATCCAAGAAGCTTCCCCTGAGCAGCGGTAAGAACTCGTAAACCTGGAGATTGCCCGGCAAACAGTGACGCAATATAAAGTGAAGACATTTTTCTGTTCTCATATGTTACATAATAATTCGAGTCGAAAGATGAGAAAAAGAGAGAAGAGAAACTGGACTCAATTTCACTCAATTCTCACAGAATTTTTAACTAATATCCAAGTTTGAGATTGAAGTTTATTTTTCGAAACGTTTTTTAGCGTCACTTTAAAAACGGAAAGCATCCATCGTCTGGTAGTTAAAAAATCACGGTAAGGCTGAGACGCAAGTTCAAATATTTACCCATTACTTGACTCCACGTTCGTCACTGTCTCTGATTGAAGGAAGAGGAAACAGAAATTCAAGAGATTCGAGGTTTATTGAATAATAACGCGGTAATAATAAACAAAAAAAAAACGTAGATAAAAAAGAATCAGTACAAAAATGGAGGAATAAAAATTCGGGAGAAAGAAATACTCGGCGGATTATTTGACGAGCTTTTCACAATCAGTTGGATCAAACAGGCGAGCTTTTCTTCAGAATCCAACACGATTCTTGTAAATCTTGACAAAAGAAATCTATGATTATTATTTATTCGACAACTTTTCTTGACGAAAAAGGAAAAGAAGAAAATTCACATACGAAGATCGTTGGGTGTCTCAGAATGTATGTAATTCGTTTGTTGATTATAAGTGCAATTCGAAGTTCAATTGAAGCTTTTTTGGCTCAATTTCACTTGAAGTTATGTTGTTTTTTACAAATCGTCTGACAAACCCATTTAGCTATCTTGTTTTGGATTTGTTTGTAGAATTTCACGGAAAAAGTAAAAGAAAAATTGAACCCAGTCGGTGAGGAATGACCGTAGCATTCCCTTGATAATCTTGAAATCAACAAAAATTAGATGAAAAAAAAATTCACCAATTGAATCTTTTGCGTAAATGATGAGTCATATTGTCTAGACTATAACTTTCACCTTCAAAACACTTACGGCGATGCTAAAGTTTAAAATACTCATACGACGTGTTTTCGATACTTGACTGACAGCAAGCTCGCAGCAAGCACTCAAATACATCAGATCTTGATCCACTTTCGATCAATAATACATGGAGTGATAAAAATGAATGAAGAAAAAAAAAATTGAAAAAGTGAATAGAGAAAATTATTGGACTATGAAAAATGATATTATTCTACGTTTATGGAAAATGGAATACAAACAAAAAAAAATTGCCATATTTCGTGTAAATTTAGCCAATTTTGAAAGTAAATTGAAAGCAAATTCAATAAAAAAGTTTGATTAAAAAAAAAAAAAAAAAACCAAGGCAATTCTACACAGGAAAAATTTCGTCGAGCAAATACGAAAAATCTCGATTTTTTTTGTGAATTTCTGTCATTTCACGTCTAAATAGTCTTGAATAAAAAATATCCACCATTTCTTCATTCTCCCCTTCGTCCTTATTAATTACCATTCAACATCAATTTCGTTTTGATTACTCCCTTCGTCTGACTCGTAATTATACAATAAAACGAAAAAAAAGAGGTAAAAGCTGATATTTTTCCATCTCATCACCGAAGCGTAGATATCATAAGATGAGCTTTTATAATTATCAAAGTTGTTTCAATAATGCGATCTTCATCGTTTTATTCAGCTTTGAGGCAATTTCTCAGTCGATTTTTACTGACTTAGAAATGTTCAATAATATCTCACCTCAGGCAGCTTTTTTAATGGGAAAAAGAGACACATTCAATACTGATCATTTTTTTATTGCCTGTAACAACTACTAGTTTTTAGTATCTTTCTGCTTTAGAGTATGATATGAAATATCGTGTCGAGACATATAATTTGTTTAACCTTCCGAATAGTGAAACAGAAGAAAGTCGTATTCAGGGAGAACTAAAAAAAGGTCACGGCTACAGGGATTCCGTAATTGGGTCTCGGGGATGAGCGACCCTCCGAAGCCCTTAAACCGGGAATATATCGTACTTTGAAGAAATATTACAACACCACAGCGCGTAATCCCTTTGAGGAAAGACTCCAGTGAAGAAATCGATGGACGACTATAACATTATAGAAACCGTCAAGTCAGACGCGACTCAATCATCTCGTTTCGAGCACGCCATATTAAACAGAACATGATTGTCTGGTGTGGTGCTAAATCATCATACTGCCGTCACTCCTTTAACCAATTGATTTCCTTCACTCAGACTCAACGATGCTCATGATCGCTCGTTACATCGATCTGGGTTGAACGATTCTGGACTTTGATTCACACACTTTGCAAATACCACGACCAGTATCGAGAAGATGTTAAAATTAAATGTGTGCGCTATTGGACATTGTTGGCAATCTAGGACCATGCGAAAACCGATTCTGCGAGTTTGAAAATCGATCTCTTGAAAACGGATCAACGGATTTGAATGAAATTTGGTACCACATGGTTTTTTTGGTCGCTGATCACGAATCTGAAGTCAGTTTTGAAGCAAAATTTTAATTTTGCATTTTGAATATGCTGCAAAAAAAAAAAACCCCCAAAAACATTTGGATAGTGATGAAAATTGCCACTCGAAGGATTTTCGGATCGTTGATCATGAATCTGATTAAGTCAGATTTGCGAAATTTGAATTTTCTGGGAACAAAAAGAAACTAAAAACACTCAAAATCTTATAAAAATTGGTACTCGAAGTACTCGAAAAATCCGAGGTCAGATTTGAAAAATTCAAAGTACATGAAATAAAAATAAATAACAAGAAGTTCGAAAACTGGCTCATAGTCAGCCCAAACCCACTTGTTTTTTTCAAATTGCTTCTACAATCTATTTTCAGGTTCAATTATTACAGCAATTTTTTAGTTTTAGGATACGAATATATTATTTTTTGCACATCATGGTCAGCCATTTATATATAAACTATAAAATTTTTGTGGATAAAATACATCTCTGAGACTGTGCCATTATTTAATTTTCAAACTATAATTTATAAGCTCATAGAACCTGGATATAAATTTATAATCTCATCGATTTCAACTTTAGAATAATTTTTCAATTTTTTATTTATTTTTTTTAATCCCATCTAATATGAGGTGAAAGAACTTTTTAGTACGGAGGAATAAATTCTATGTATTATATGTGAAAATACCTTGGTATTCTATCGTAGCTGTCCCAGCTAGTGAGGCAATTGTAGCTGCTGTATCTGCTTGACGAAGCCATGCCTAATTACCCCGATGGATGAAGATATAATATTTTTATTCGATTTCTCGGATTTATCGATGTCAGGAACTTAGGATGAAGATTTTTTTTTTTTTCGTTACGCTAATTTTTAGGCAAATTTTTTCCTTTTTTTCTTCAAATTTAATTCTGTTATCACTTTATCAATTCTCAAGGGGTTTCTAGTTTCATTTATTTACACTTTTATTTATTATTTTTTTTTTTTTATCTCAATCAAAATATGTAAATTGGTCAACAAATTTTTTTATTCTAAGGATTGTTAGAAAATTTTTAATGTTTAATCGAATCAATGAATATAAAGGAACAATTTATATTGGTTTTAATTGTTAGTTTCAAAAATATGAAATTATTTTAGAGATAGTTCGTTTTTTTTTTTAATCGTATTATTCGGTTAATATCGATTTTTGTCTAAGCCACTATATCTTGGACCACGAAAAAAACTATATTCTTGGACCACTTTTAGGTAAATCTATGTGTCCTGTTTTTTGAATTATTTGTATTCTTTGTTTTTTGGTTCTTGATTCTAATACGGATTACGAGGTTAAATTTATTTTTGTACGCACGTCTTCGAATGTGTGAGTGTTAAATAAAAACTATTTATACTTGTATTAATAATTTAATTCTATTATTACTTATTGTTAATATATAAGCTACGTTTTTGGACCCGCCAACCAGCACTTGGTTACATATGTTAAACAGATGTATAGCAAATCTGAATATCGTCGTAAAGTTAAGATAAACCTATGGTAATAATTTATATCTTACAATATATTCAATATATTATGTATATTAATTTCATTGCAATCCTCGAAAAATATATATTGCTTTTTGTTATAATATCACGCGATTTAATTTCTTTTTTTATCGTTTTTTTTTTATATTTTTAATTAATGATTATTATAAACTGATAAGGATTATTCTCTTATCATAACGATACTAAATTACGATATAACCGCGTTGATTCGTGATATTCAAATTATTATTATTATTATTTATCTCTTCATTCGTGATTTTGGTTCACTTTAATAATTGATACGGATTTATATTAAAACTGTTTAAGGTGTACATTCGCTATCGGTTTCCACTACGGTCCAATCAAAACGTCAAACACAATCAATTACGCGCTTTATAAACGCGGCAAAGGAATAACGATTTTTCAAAATCCATCAATGAGAAACACGAATCGATACATTTCACCGTGATAAATGTAAAAAAAGGAATTTGTTTGTTTCAAATATTGATTTGAAATTAATTTGATCGATCTACGATAATTTTAGGTGATTGTTATTATTAATTGTGAATGAAAACGTCACTAAACCCGAGTTTAACGATATTTAAAAAATATACTATCAGTCGTGTATAATATCAGAAAATCGGTTATTCTATGTCTCCTCTTTCTTTAATTCAAGACTTTCAAAAAAACTATTATCTTCATTTTACGCCCTCGGTGGTCCGGCTCCTTTCCCATCGCTAAATATCGGGAAATCACAAACTCGTTCTCCCTTATTCGGATAAAAAAATTCGTCTTTACCGCCCCGCGTATATCGGACACTCGCGACCGAGGCAGCGACACTTCCTCTTCAAAAAAAGCATTTTCATTTTTCAATTATTTCAAATCCCTCTATCAATTTTTTTCTGTTCGTTTTTTTTTTTTTTTATCTATCTCCACCCTTTTGTCCAATTAATAAAATTAGGTTTCTCACACAGAAAAATTTCGCGAGTTTCTCTTGACGTATATATATATATATATATTTTGTTGTTGTTGAAATGTTATTTATTTATCGTCGGGTGATAACATACGGAGCGACGAGAGGGACGGAGGTAAAAACCACCGGCGCTCGTTCTCCTCTCTAGGGTGATTCGAAGCACGAGGTTGCTTGGCGCGAGTCTCAGCGCCGACTAGCGGATGAAAGATTAAACTTGAACGCGGTTTGCTGAATTGTGGAGGCAACGCGCAGCCCATGCGCACGCTCCGAAAAGGAGGTCTCCTTGATTATGAGATGAATAAACAATACGCTTGATTAAAACGAATAGATAGAACCCTACGTTCGCACACTCCGAGTGCGTCAAACGCAGACAAAGTTTTTAAGAGATAGACAGACAAAAAAAGGACGTGTGTCAATTGCCACGAATTTTTTTTTTTTATTGTTATCATCAGATTGTACGATATAGCATCTCGATTGAAGATTAGTTTTCTCTGTATATGTAATAAAAGAAAATTCTGTACATATCGTTGAAGCGATGAGGAATTCCATGCAGTTTTATTTTTACGAGTTCGAGTATAAAAACGGTCCCTTTTTAAACGTGTAATATAGAAATCGTCGGGGGGATGTGGAAAGAGATCGCGATAAAGGATTCAAATATTGATGCGATCTCGTATGTGGGCGATAAACCGTGGGGTGATTTTGTCATCCCCGTGGCGATAAATGAGCATCTTCTTTGATACCCAATCTGAGAATTAAAGGTTCAAATTTTGAACAGAAGTCACGCGATTGGACGTTTCAAACAATTGCAACGTCTTCTTCGTATGCCAAAAGGTACACAGAAATATTTTTGTTACTTTGACAGACACATAAAAAAATTACATTCCAGATAATACACGTTTTAAAATTGTCAAACAGGACAATTTTGGCGATTTCAACGTATAAAAAATGCTATCACAATTCAACACACATTCATAGTCAAATTTAACATGTTACAGGCGATTTTAAATTTGCAAGGCTTGGACAGTAAACGTGTTCTGCAGTTAACCCTAAACTCATTTTTTTATACCTTCAAATTACGGAGCGCATAAAATCGTCCTAGGAGCTTTTCGTTTTTCAATAAGGAAAAGAATGGCTCAAAGTTTTTTCAATTTTATTGAAGAATAGTTGGTGAAAAATCCATTTATCTTCCCCAAAGTACTGAATAAAACGACAAAAACGTCATTTTTCGAGTTTGTTGGGGCTGATATTATGGATTATTTTCAACTGTACAGTTTGAAAATTGTTTTTTTTTTTTTTTTGTAGAAATTGACTCTCATGTCAATCGGGGAAAACTATCTGGGCCCTCTTTAGGGCCCTGAATAATTTTCCCTGTTTGTAATTCAATTTTTACATGGGATATGGAGATTAATTTTAACTACGAAATTATTTTAGCTTGTGACAAATGTAAGTCACTGCTAATTAGTGTAGGAAAGTTTCTCTCTAGTATATATATATATATACACATACAAGGTGGTTCGATATTTTTAATCTTATTCCGAACGCGTTAAATGTTCGCTTATTGTTAGATTCAGGCCAGTCGGTCCGATCCGGTGGATATAGTCGAACTATATATCGATCCTGAAAGCTCTACGTATGTAGCACAAGCACAAGACTACCTAACTTGTTGCATGGTGTATTATATCAATTCTATAACCGAATCCGTGGTTTTATTCTATAACAAAAATACGTTCATTCGCTGTTTTAAGGATGTGTTCTTCTCGTTTTTTCATTTTTTTTTCTGCTAATTCTGAAGCACTGATTTTCGTATTATTTCCACATTTGGATAGTATTTTTTCATCGAGCTACACGATTTTTTAACAATTTTTTCAGTCATTTTTTATTCTCATTGAATTTTGACTTCTTTGACTTTCTTGATTTCTTCTTTAATTTCAATTTTTCGATTTCTATTTTCAGGACGTATGTGTGACGAAATTTTCCAGCAGATATACTTCATTGACTAACTGTCGCGTTCTCGTAGCTACAACGTCTTGAAATCTATTAGAAGAAAAAAAAACATTCAAATATTTATGCAAATGCCAAAAATCATTAAATTCATCCGTTTTATTCCACATTTTATTGATTAACTGAGGCACAATTCCGCATCAATTTTTTGAACATGAAATCGCCTGAGAGTTGAAAAAAATACTGATTATTCTAAAGAAAAAAAAAAACCCATAAAAATGTGTCAACTAATTTCAAAGTTATAGCATTTTGAAAGAAAAAAACAATTGTGAAAGGTGGAAATGTTCCCCAGCAAGTTGAAAAAAAAAAATGAAAGAATCATATTTTCATTTTCTTACGAGTCATTATTGCATCTGATCAATTTTTCAAATTGAATCTACGTCGATTCTATTTGTTACTTCGATTTGAGAAAAATATAAAAATTAACAGAAAACTTGTTCACACCGTGTCTACAAAATTCTTTAAAAGTCGAGCTTATCATATATCTCCAAAAAAGAACCGAATTTCGAAATCGATCCGCAGCTGGATTAGACAGCAACGAAACTAGACGTACACGTCTGAAGTTTACTGACAAAACGTACGCGACATGCCCCCCTATGCCTGTACGGACAATAAAGTTGACTATGTATACCCAGCAGACAAGCCGAAGGGTCCTTCGTTAAATCCCTCATCACCTATAGTGGTTTGCCGAAGTTGTCATTAGGCGGTTTATCTATTTTTGTTAAAAATAGCCTCGCAAGCGTCCCACACCAACCCAGAGACGTAGGTCTCGGATTAATTCTGCATCGAAACGTGGGTCTAGCGTGGAACACCGGACGGATATAGCCGCCACTCAATATCGATGAGATTATAGCCACTGATCAAACTCGATCAATCAGTGTATTCCATGACTCGAACAACATCAGAATCAGAATATGGACGAACAACGTATGGGAATAAAAGTGACGGACTGCCGTTTATTTTCATACGGTTTCGTCCCCGCACCCTCGACACGCAGCGGAAAACAGGATTTCAGGACGTGACGTGGACAGGTAGCATCATCTGCACCCCGCGGATCTATAACGCGTGCAGGGATGGTATCAGCGATGGATGGCTTATAGGCCATGTGACGTGGCCAATAAACTCACCACGACGGTCGATAAAATTTAATCACTACACAAAGTCTCGGAAGATACAGGCTGGCGCCCTGTGACCCCTGCTCGTTTCTCACCACGAACCTACTACAAGCACGAAGCATACTTGTCCAGTGTCCTATCTTAGCGGATATCATTTCCCTCATGTGTCGAGCGAATTTAATAGGGTTTGACCTTCTTTTTCCCTTGTATCTCACTTCTGGCTATTCCTACGTGAAATATGCCCGGAACTAATTTTACAGATCATGAAATTCTTCAGAAAAAAGATTCCGATAGGTTTCACTGTACAATCGACACTTCAGAAGATACGAGCTAAAACGTCGAGCGCTTCAAACGCAGGCACTCCGGGAGCGGGCAGTGGCATTTGACCTTCTTTTCCCCTTGTATCTCACTTCTGGCTATTCCTACGTGAAATATGCCCAGAAATAATTTTAAAGATCATGAAATTCTTCAGAAAAAAGATTCTGATAGGTTTCACGGTACAATCGACACTTCAGAAGATACGAGCTAAAACGTCGAGCGCTTCAAACGCAGGCACTCCGGGAGCGGGCAGTGGCATTTGACCTTCTTTTCCCCTTGTATCTCACTTCTGGCTATTCCTACGTGAAATATGCCCAGAAATAATTTTAAAGATCATGAAATTCTTCAGAAAAAAGATTCTGATAGGTTTCACGGTACAATCGACACTTCAGAAGATACGAGCTAAAACGTCGAGCGCTTCAAACGCAGGCACTCCGGGAGCGGGCAGTGGCGTTTGAGCTTCTTTTCCCCTTGTATCTCACTTCCGGCTATTCCTACGTGAAATATGACCAGAACTAATTTTAAAGATCATGAAATTCTTCAGAAAAAAGATTCTGATAGGTTTCACTGTACAATCGACACTTCAGAAGATACGAGCTAAAACGTCGAGCGCTTCAAACGCAGGCACTCCGGGAGCGGGCAGTGGCGTTTGAGCTTCTGTTCCCCTTGTATCTCACTTCCGGCTATTCCTACGTGAAATATGCCCTGAACCAATTTTACAGATCATGAAATTCTTCAGAAAAAAGATTCTAATAGGTTTCACTGTACAATCGACACTTCAGAAGATACGAGCTAAAACGTCGAGCGCTTCAAACGCAGGCACTCCGGGAGCGGGCAGTGGCGTTTGAGCTTCTTTTCCCCTTGTATCTCACTTCCGGCTATTCCTACGTGAAATATGCCCTGAACCAATTTTACAGATCATGAAATTCTTCAGAAAAAAGATTCTGATAGGTTTCACTGTACAATCGACACTTCAGAAGATACGAGCTAAAACGTCGAGCGCTTCAAACGCAGGCACTCCGGGAGCGGGCAGTGGCGTTTGAGCTTCTTTTCCCCTTGTATCTCACTTCCGGCTATTCCTACGTGAAATATGCCCTGAATCAATTTTACAGATCATGAAATTCTTCAGAAAAAAGATTCTGATAGGTTTCACTGTACAATCGACACTTCAGAAGATACGAGCTAAAACGTCGAGCGCTTCAAACGCAGGCACTCCGGGAGCGGGCCGTGGCGTTTGAGCTTCTTTTCCCCTTGTATCTCACTTCCGGCTATTCCTACGTGAAATATGCCCTGAATCAATTTTACAGATCATGAAATTCTTCAGAAAAAAGATTCTGATAGGTTTCACTGTACAATCGACACTTCAGAAGATACGAGCTAAAACGTCGAGCGCTTCAAACGCAGGCACTCCGGGAGCGGGCCGTGGCGTTTGAGCTTCTTTTCCCCCTTGTATCTCACTTCCGGCTATTCCTACGTGAAATATGCCCTGAACCAATTTTACAGATCATGAAATTCTTCAGAAAAAAGATTCTGATAGGTTTCACTGTACAATCGACACTTCAGAAGATACGAGCTAAAACGTCGAGCGCTTCAAACGCAGGCACTCCGGGAGCGGGCAGTGGCGTTTGAGCTTCTTTTCCCCTTGTATCTCACTTCCGGCTATTCCTACGTGAAATATGCGCTGAACCAATTTTACAGATCATGAAATTCTTCAGAAAAAAGATTCGATAGGTTTCACTGTACAATCGATACTTTAGAAGAAATTGATAATTGCGAGAATCAGTCAAAGCCAGTCCACCATTCCTTCGTTGTACTCTCCCACGTTTCCGTTGAGTCACCGGGTGTGTATTTCCCAGGTGTATAGTGGCAGATTCTGGTATCGACACATTTTCACTATAGCTATACCCGCTGTGCTTGCGGGTCGATGGAATAAATGTAATGTGCGGTATAGCAGGGGGACAAAAGAGTGAATTGTAATAGCTACAGATACGACGTTATCCACCTCGTGTCGAAGCCCGACGCGACGCGTTCAATTGTGAGATCAACCTGGGACACACGTCGTTCCGAGTCCCTCTACGACGTTTTATCTGCGATTGAGGAACACGCGATACCCGATAGATCAGCTCAACCGTGAAGGGAAAAATCGAACACTACGTTTCAAATATTCCAAAAAACAAGGAACGGAGACTCAAGAACAAAAGAATCGCGAATTTAGCACAAAATCGGAAAGGATTTTCGGTATCTATTTTCATCTAAATCCAGATGACTGAGTCACCCGGTGACCCAGATTTTTTAAATTCAGGTTATGTTAGGTTTTAATCGGTAATCAAATCTCAGCGTCTTTCTAGACATTTGTGACGTCATAAAGATCCTATTGGTTTTTCAGGAACTATTGAAGTTTTCAATTGAGAAAAGAGTTTCTTTCTTCACAGAATTTGAATGAGCGAAAAGCAAAGGAAAAAAATGAGGTCAATAATTATCGTGGTACGTAGGAATTAAACCGCGAGGAAAAGGCTGAAGAAGATTGACCAAGATGGTAATCCAGACGGTGGGTATTAAAACGATGCAATCTCAACAGATTATCGCAACAAAATTAGATACAGACCTGCCTCCGCGGAATGGTTAAACGTCGTATTGCAACGTGTTTGAAATTAGCGGAAATTGCATTAAACGAAAATCCAATTCCGCAAAACTGTTTTGCACGCGTTCCAATCGATGGATACATTCAATGTTATCGCATTCCCTGGTTTGTCCCGGAAGCTTTTACGCGATTTTATTGATTGGGCGTTTTTTCGGGTCGTTAAGGCGGTACTGTACCTTGAATTTCATCAAGAAAGGACAAATTGACAAATACATAATTTTTAAAACTGTAAAATCTATTCTATACTCAGAATAATTCCGTGAAGGTCTGATAATCTTTGATTATCCCTGAATATATTTTCGAGCCAGAAATGTTTCTTCGCCAGGGTGACTGGCCCCTTTACGCAAAAATAAGGTATAAAATGAATACTTAGTCCAGTCAAATATTATGAAAAATAGCAAAAACCAATTGGTAGAGATCTATAAATCGGTAGAGACCTTTATCTTAGCCTACTATTGAACGGACTAAAAGTCCCAACCTCTAACTGGACGGCTTGATCCGCCATCTCCAATCGAAGGTGCTCGAATGTCGTTTTTTCATCATATCTCGACAACTGTTGATCTTATCGTGACGGAGCTTATTATAAAAAATGAAGTTTATTAAATTCTCTACAACAAAGGTTCAATACATTTTCTTCATATTCTCAATAATTTTCGCGTAATACAGGGCTGAAAGTATCGGTATTTCCTATTCCAGGCTGCCGTGAAAAGTGTACGTCTTTACTGGTCTATTATAGAAAAACTGTTGAAGATACCAAAAAAATGTATTTCACCTTTGTTGTAGAGAATTTATTGAGCTTTATTTTTTATAATAACCTCTATGCCGATAGGGTCAATGGTTGTGGAGATATGATGAAAAAACCGAGTTCGAGCACCTCTGATGCGAGATTAAGATCTCCACCAATTTATAGATCTTTACCAATTAATTTTTCTATTCGCTATATTTTGATCTAATTTGAGTGGACTGTCTCCTTTTGCAGGAACAGTACCGTTTTCGCCTAGGCCATGAGGTTCTATACTCCTGAAAAGCTTTTACGCAATTTTGAAAAAGGATAAAGTGAGTAAAAGGTGCATCGTAGTCGGGGTTCTGATCGTGGTGCACTTCGCTATCGAGTCACCAGGTGTTTCTATCAATTTCTTGAGAGAGAAAAAAGGCGTCAAACGGCTGAGTAGTTTTCCGCGGTTTTGCATAACAAAAAAGAAGAAGCAAAAAAAAAAAAAAAAGTGAAAATGTAGGTATACTCTAGGATTTAAAGACGACAAATCAAGGGGTTGAAATTCAGAGCTCTCACGTAACGAACCTCGAATACCGACCATCGCTCTCAATCAGGAGTAATTGTGATTGACTTGATGTAACTTGAGGCGACAAAATCACGATTGATGATTCTCGTACCCACCGGGTTATTTATGGCGTATTTTGAAATCCGTGAAAACATTTTTTTTCGCTTCACTCCGCGGACCCTCGTTACAGTTTTTCGCATTGAGTCCTGATCGGCTGAAATTATTCGTCCCTTCCACGGACGACGATATGCAACTTTATCTTTTTTCTTTATCTCACAGTCTCTGCATAAATAAATTGAAACTGTCCCAAGTAAATGGCAAACGTGACGTAGATTTGACGTCCGATAAATGGAACCCGGTGCCACTCTTTCGACGAAGCTCTCACGTTTCTTATCAAATAATTGACTTGTCTAGATACAATAAAATTCAAACTACGACATTTTCAGCTTTACCGCAAATACAGGTTATTAATGATGAATAGACACCAAATTTCATTTGAAAATATGAAAAATTGTTGAACTTATTGATTGAGATAGGTTTTATGCTGTGATTTCGAATAACTTTTGAAATTCTGAATATTTTGTTTCATCAAATTCGTGTTGCCGTTTTTTATTTTTCCTTTTTACTGAATCAGGAGAATCAACGAGCTTGCATGACTTTCTTCGTCCTCAAATACCGGAATAAAAATGTCTAAATTTGATAGCTGCTATATTTATTCTCAAAATTTGTTTGCACGCTTAGTCGAGGGTACAAAAAAAAGGCACTTTGACAGTTTTTCGATATCTTGCTTCGCATCGATTCTAGACGATCTACAAGATTCAAATATTTTTTTCCCGCCACGACTTCGAAGACTCGAAGCAGCATTCAGAAATAAAGTTGTTGCAGATTTCGGTGGTATCATTTTCATCGTATGTCATCCCTTTCCGAGGGTGTAAAATCAGCCGATTCTCGAGGAACGGGATTACAGTAATCTTGGAAAATATGTTTCAACTAAAATTACGGCTGACTCAAAAAGTCATACTAACCCTGTTACGTATAACGTAACAGAATTTCGACTTCACTTCCACTGCATTAAGTTACCAGCCAACCAGGAAACGAGGAAGGATATTTATTCTCTTTTTTCTTCTTCGTCCTCTCGGCTTCCCTACGGCAAATTATGGGGTAAATTTAATAGGGGTGGAACACCGAGCTTCTAGTTCCCGATAAAACCACTGCGAGGGTGCGATGGCACCACCGTCCACGAACACGCTCGACTACTGCGAGGCGCCAAGTATTCGAACGGGGGTTTCTCGTCGATGTGGGTCCACTATAATTTAACCAATTTCTTTCTTTTCAGTTAGAGAATTAAATGAAGATCGTAAATATCCACAGTCTGAAGATAATTTACGGCACATACATTGCTTTCGCACGAGTCTATAAAATCCAGCGAAACGTGACTTTTTTATGACACTTTTCTGGCCTGACTTGTAAAGAGCTTTGGATACAGGTACCTAAGAGACGACATTCCATATCAACTCGAGCAATTTATCAAACTTTTGAGAGATTTGAGTTTTTCTTTTTGATATTTTTTAACAAATTAAATATCAATAAGATATTCACAATGAAAACTGAACTCTGACAAGTTTGTTGTTACATAATTTTTTTTTCCCAATGAGAAAAACCGAATAAGAAATATTGGAGATTTTTTTTTTTTTTTGATTAGGAAAAAAGTTCATAGCGGAATTGGATCTGATGAAAAAATGTCCAAGAACCTCGAAAGCGATCGATTGCAGACAAAATTATTGTTCAATCAACAATGGAAGAATATTTTCATTCTTGATACGAGTTTGACTTTGGTAATCGAATCATCGAGATTTTTGTCTATGATTCGAGGGTTGGATTTATTCTTGATCTCAATTTTCAGAACGTATACATGTATCAACTTCCCCAAAAATTGGTTAAATTTTACTTTTTGAACGTGGGGAAAAAAAATAAGCAACTTTTTCCATCCAAATGCTTCAAAAAACTTCTAAAACATACAAATATATGGATATTCCGAAAAACTTTCATCAAAAATGCAAAAAAATTTTTTTTAATTGGATGTGACCTCATATTGTTATTCAGACAAATTTTTTGGTTTTTGCTAAAATACAAATTTTTGAAAAATTCTTCAGATTACCGATTTATCTATGTGGTTCAGAAGTTTTTAGAATACTTCGAATGGAAGGAAAGGGCTGGATACGATTTTATACTTTCACTTTTTTTTTAATTACAAATTTTTGAAAAAATGTAGGGAAGTTGGTTGATTCATTTATGCGTTCTATACATTTTTTGAAGTGTTTGGAATGAGAAACGACAAAAAAAAATGGCTTACACGACTTTACACCGTCATATTGGTCATTTGTATTTTGTTTCGTTTTTAACTAATCGTTTTTATGCGTTTTAAAAGTTTTGGAATCATTTTCGAGAATTTTAGTTTTTGCTTTTCACCAAACGGTCGTTCTCAATCTATAAATAGTTAACATAGATATTCCATTACCATTATTGCGTTTCTTCGAAATCGATCAAGACTTTCGTTTCTAAAATTTGCCTCGTTTTCATCCCCTTAAAAAAAAGCGATAAATAATTCGACAGAACTTTTTGGGGGTAAATTTACAGCAACATATCATGGCCATAAAATTTGATGGTCAGAAGAGCACCCTGCATTTCAAAAGCATTTTGTCAAATTCAATGATCCGGAGGTCCGATACGTAAGCCCCTCGTTAGTCTATCTATTTCGGTGTTAATCAGCTGACGTAGTCTACCGTCGTCCTAGGTCACGCACCCCCTCGCGGTTAAACTAATTGCGTAGGCATGCAAATGAGGGTAGCAGTCTCCCACGATTAAACAATCATCAATCATGTCCAAGAGAGGATAGACTGCTTCCTTGGGAACTGATAACTGGGTCAGGTGTGTCTCATTCGACGGAATATAAAATCGATTAAAAATTCATTCGAAACCAACCCCCTCTCAGAATTTTTTCCTTTTTTTTAATTCAGGAACCTCAAGGAAAAAGAAAAGTGAAGAACATTTTTGGCTATTGATAAAAAATGATTGAATGTTCCGGTACGATTTTCCTTTCTTCTCGGATTGTCACTGTCTAAGAGGCGACGATAACTCTCGAAAGGGGGAAGCTTCGGTGATTTATACCCCCCCCCCCCCAAAAAAAAAAATCGACCCTCTGCAGAAGCAAGCGCGTTGACGTGGTTGGATGTATCAACGGAAGTACAGGGTAGAGGAAATGGCTGTATAACTTTACCGCTGACAATGGGTTTGCATCTTGGTTAAGGCTGTAGTCTATTAATTACCTCCTTAGCTTGATTAATATCATTCATTAGGGAGTACAAGGGCCTGAGTTTCTCAACGTCAGTCGGTTTCGACACTGTGAAATGATAGTGTTAAAAATTTCGTAAATTTTCCTAGAAAAAAGGTTGAAAAAAATAAAATTGACGAAGCAATTAGTGTGTAAGAAGTATTTTAAAAAATTCTAAAAGCGCATTTCAAACGATCTATGAAATCTATCCAATCAATAATAAGAAAAATGAGAAAATACACGGAGAAAAAGGAAAAAAAAATAAAGTTGGTAAAATTACCTTGGAATTTGGAAAGCAATTTCGTCGAGAGAATCGCTTGGCTGTAGAGGAGTCCTTTCGAAAAGATTGCTCGGTCCACGATGCACTTTGTTGCAACTCTGCATCGAACCAGCGGTGGGTTGAGGTTGGTCCCCGCAGCTGCCCCCCCGCTGTCCGCCACTCTGATTACCGCCACCGCCTCCGCCTCCGCGTCGTTGACGTTTTTTTCTAGCCTCCTCAGCCTGGCGGCGGAGGTTGTGAAGACGGAAGAAGAACACCGACATCTCTGTTGTGCAGAGCGCGAGCACTTCCGGTAAATCGGAGCAAACTTTCTTTTTTCTTTTTTTTTTTTGGTTTGTAGTCTTGTGTTCGATATGTTATTTTTTTTTTCTACGTGCGGAAGGATAAATTGGATGCAAAATTTTGTTCTTTTTGTTTCAACAATAATTAGAAAAGTTTCGTGATTGTAAAATGCTACAAATTTCTATGAGAAATAGTTTTTAAAAACTATAAAAATGATTGCGAAACCATTTTTTTTTTCTAAAGCGAGGGAAAAATAAGTCATGTTGATATACTCATAAAATGATTTCAATTCGCATGAATTCAACAAAAATTTATTGGAATCAATGAGGTGATGATAATGAGCGGATGAATTCGAATTTAATTAATTCGAACGTCCACAAATTAACCCAAACTAAATTGGTTCAGATTTAAAATTAAGTTAAATTATAGATTGATTATTTTCAATGACCAAAAAATTTGAGTAATTAATTTTATTGGTTTCAGCTACTGACTCGAAAAAAAAATATATGGGATCGATTCAATTAGGGGAAACTAAGTTTTCCCTCGCTCTGATGGACGTTCAAATATTAATAAATTGATATTTGATAGAAGTGTGACGTCACACAGCACTTCAGCAGCCATGTTATTTTTATTTTGTTGCATTCATCGAGGTACAAAAGTAACACCAAAGGTGGCACTGGGAGCATAGTCTCATACAGTTGAGCCTGGTTGACGGTGGCGTCCCCAGTCGGTTGAATCTGAACTTGCAAGATACTGTGTGACGTCACGCGCGTATAACCGCGGAATTCAAACGTTGTATCGAAAAATGTTGATTATTTAGAAACCGGTGAATAATAATCAAACATAGTCCGTTATTTGTTGATTATAATTACGTATAGATAATCCAGAGAAATCAAGAGCATGAAAAAAAAAAGAAAAAAACACAACAATAAAATCACGAAACGTTGTCATCTAGTTTGATTATCAAAAGAGAGGAAAAAGAGTAGCGGCTACAGAGTGAAAAGTTCAGTGTTATAAAGACTTTATTCACAGATGGTGTTGAGTTTTCGATTTGCCTTTACTGTATGAATAAATGAACAAAAAAAATCTACCAAAGTTCAACACGCGAAAATTGCGTGGATTTCATCGAACACGAAAATTTTCACTGTTTCGTATACTCATGCAAATTTCATGCAGTAGTTGTACAGTTGCTTAGGAAAACTGCGAGGTGCTTTTTGTGGGAAAAAAGTTTTTGGTAGTATTTTTACGTACAAAAAGCCGCTGGTGCAGTAACGCGGAACAAAAGCGTGCACGAAACAATCTTCACAGTATGGAGCTGGTGAATGTATACCAAAGGGTAACGTCGCTCCACCGACATTGCCATGTTTTATAGCTCAAAAGAAAAAAAAAGAAAAAAAAATTAATCAGGTTAAAAGCTCAACGGTCGGTCGGTACTCGGTCTAAAGTTTAATATGCGAGCTTTCGTGAAACTATTCTTCACAATAAAGTCTTCAATAACTTTTATGACATGAAATTCTTTAAGATGGGATATGATTAATTCCGCTAAACGCAACGTGTCTGTCAAATGCTCAGTGAGACAAAAAAAAAAAGCATAAAAAAATCAAATCATGTCGACGCTCGAGTACCCGCTGAATACACAAGATCCGAATGATGATCTTGATTGGAACAGAAAAACTTCAATTTTATGTCACACCAGAACTTGACGACCTGCAATCAAACTCCACGATGGATGCAGACGCGAAGTTTAACCGTGCAAATAGTATTTCGTACCGACAATTCGAGCAGGTAGGTATAGGCTATGGATCGTAAAAGCTCGTTGATTGAAACTGATTAGAGATAGTCGGGATTGGGCCATTAGGGGGGCTGCAAGTATTGGTCGCAGATATCTGGCGACTTTTTCTTTTTATTAACGCTGTTTTCAGTTTCGAAAAACATGGCGTAAAGCCCAAGGGCGGTAAAAAGATATTCGAACCTCGTAGACTGTCTGGATTTGATGCAAAGCGATGTTTAAAAAAAACTGCCAAAGTGCCTCTTTCGGTTCAGTAAACTGAGCGGGCACATGAAATTTGAGGAAAAAATATTGAGTATTGTAGGAGTTTTTTTTTTAAGTATGAAGTTTCGTTTTTGAGGTTGATAAAAAATAATTCGAGATATCGAAAATCTGACGCAGTTGATTGTTTGGGATCGCAAAATGAGGGCGCACCACAAATTTCATAAAAAATTCGACTATTCACAGCGAAAACTATGAAAATTCATAATCTCGCAATATTTTTAGCTCTAATTCATTGTCAGTATCAGCTAAAACACATTCACGAGAAATCGAAAACTACTAGAGACTAATACTTCCGCTAATTGGTTTGATCGATGGATCTTCCCGAGCTAATTTTGGGCTCTTGTAATTATTGACACAGTCTTTGAAGCGTATATTGAACATTTTTCTTACACAAGGTCTCCGACACGTGGAGAAATGTGTTATAAATAGCTAGAGGAATTGAGGAAACCCTGATAATGTCAATCCTGGTAACAACTAAACACACAACAGCTCATGGTAAATTCTGAGCGAAAATAGGATTAACCCTGATCACGGCTTGGGTTTGGAAAGAAACGATCCAAAAGCTGTGCTTTTGCGTTAAAAAAAAAACCAAAAAAAAAACAGTGAATGGTCAATCTAAAAATCGGATGTGTGACGTGAAAAGGAAAAGAGCTTTCCTTCCATCGCCCATTACGAAGGTCCATGTTGGTCCCCGAGTACGTCATATCTCGTATAAAGTGTCTGACTTAAGTTGGACACAACAACGTAACGTAGGTATATAGTGGAAAAATGTGTAATGAAGTTATTGTTTCCTGGTACCCCGGAAACTTGCCTCTTAACGGCGAGTCTCGCTCGGCAAACTAGTTCAGAACTGGATGAAATTGATTGTCGGGCGAAGTTACCTTCCAACTATGAAGTATCTACAGATATGCGAGGCACTAGCCTACAATAAGTTCAAGGTCATCATGTGGACATATTTCGACCACAAAAAAACTTTACGCTTCGAAACAATTGAATTTGATTTCATTAAAGCCACAATTTGAAAAAAAAACGTGATTTTTCATAAAGAATCGTAGTTTTCTGTCCAAAATCGTATTTCTTAGAAAAGATCTTAGAAACATCTTACTTTTTCATTGGAAATTATAGTTTTTGGTGAGAAAATCGTATTCTTCATAACCATTTCGTTACCTCCAACTGAAAGCGGGCTCAGAAAACTTTTTTTTGGCAAAAAAAAATCAGTGAAAATTCGAAGTTTTTCGAAAACGTCGTGATTGATAATTTATAATGACGGGATTGTAGCAGTTTTGCAATGTATATTTCGGTGGTTTAATTTTCATACAGATGTGGTCCGGTCGATAGACGGATCGGATTACTCGCCCACCCCGGGACTCTCGACGTGGTTAAGTTAATTGAAACCGGTTGACTCAATTAGCAAATCGAATACAAATGCAAAATTGAAATTGATATTGTCAATTATCGTGTCATTCACACCGACTGGCTTGTTTGACAATCGGTTATAATTACCGCAGGCAATTATGTACCTACAGTTCAAAATAAAAAAAAAACAGGCTGAGATTTTGTTCGCTCGTTAACATAACGAAACAATTTAACTATGATCGCGATCGCTTCGAGATCATCGCATATGAGCACTGATAGAGAGTCATGACGAGGAAAGTTTTTTTTACCAAAAATCACAAAAATTTCGCTTCAAAATCGTTGAAAATTGCTTCAAACCTTGCACCAAGCTACTATTCATTTTTCATCTAAGAGTAGCACATCTCACGAGTATCATATCCTAATTTTAGTTAAAAATATCGAAAATTCTCAAAGTTATGATTTTTTCAATGATCAAAGTGTCCTTTGCGTTTTTACCTCTTTATGAATTTTTTCAACACGTCACAATTTTTTTTCTGAATCAATCTTTCGTACATGATCCAGAATGTTCAAAGCATGTTCGGTAATTTTTTTAACCCAGTGTGTCAGCCTAGATCTATACAACCAGAAATGGAATCTATGTGAAGAGATGGTGAAATCGTGCCAACAAAACTAATTGCCATTTTATATCGTTTTTTCATTCGCATCAATGACTTTTATTCCACTTAATTCCTTTCAGGAGGCAGAGAATTTAAGGTATCAGACCTACCCGAGTAGAAATTTGATAGGGCTAGCCTGATGTGCTATCAGGCCCTGATTGAGCTTTGTTCAGGCGGTCCTGAGTAAGACAAACCTGCTGTGGTCCTGAGTAGGGTCCCATCAGGTATCCCTAACAGGGGCACTCCTGATATGGCCCTGGTCAGGAGGCTTTCAGGCCACACTTACCAAGGTTTGCCTGCTGGGCCCCTGGTCAGAATGCTATCAGGCAACACTAGCCAAGGTTTGCCTGCTGGGCCCCTGATCCGGATGCTATCAGGCAACACTTGCCAAGGATTGCCTGTTGGGCCCCTGATTAGGATGCTATCAGGCAACACTTGCCAAGGATTGCCTGTTGGGCCCCTGATTAGGATGCTATCAGGCAACACTTGCCAAGGTTTGCCTGTTGGGCCCCTGATCAGGATGCTATCAGGCATCACTTACCAAGGTATGCCTGTTGGGCCCCTGGACAGGAGCTGACAGGCATCCCTTCCCGAGGTGTGCCTGATTGGCCCATGATCAGGATGCTATCAGGCAACAATTGCCGAGGTTTGCCTGTAGGGCCCCTGATCAGGATTCTATCAGGCATCACTTACCAAGGTATGCCTGTTGGGCCCCTGGACAGGAGCTGACAGGCATCCCTTCCCGAAGTGTGCCTGATTGGCCCCTGGTCAGGATGCTATCAGGCAACACTAGCCAAGGTTTGCCTGTTGGGCCCCTGATCAGGATGCTATCAGGCATCGCTTACCAAGGTATGCCTGATTGGCCCCTGATCACGATGCTATCGGGCAACACTTGCCAAGGTTTGCCTGTTGGGCCCCTGATCAGGATGCTATCAGGCAACAATTACCGAGGTTCCCGAGTAGAAATTTGATAGGGCTAGCCTGATGTGCTATCAGGCCCTGATTGAGCTTTGTTCAGGCGGTCCTGAGTAAGACAAACCTGCTGTGGTCCTGAGTAGGGTCCCATCAGGTATCCCTAACAGGGGCACTCCTGATATGGCCCTGGTCAGGAGGCTTTCAGGCCACACTTACCAAGGTTTGCCTGCTGGGCCCCTGGTCAGAATGCTATCAGGCAACACTAGCCAAGGTTTGCCTGCTGGGCCCCTGATCCGGATGCTATCAGGCAACACTTGCCAAGGATTGCCTGTTGGGCCCCTGATTAGGATGCTATCAGGCAACACTTGCCAAGGTTTGCCTGTTGGGCCCCTGATTAGGATGCTATCAGGCAACACTTGCCAAGGTTTGCCTGTTGGGCCCCTGATCAGGATGCTATCAGGCATCACTTACCAAGGTATGCCTGTTGGGCCCCTGGACAGGAGCTGACAGGCATCCCTTCCCGAGGTGTGCCTGATTGGCCCATGATCAGGATGCTATCAGGCAACAATTGCCGAGGTTTGCCTGTAGGGCCCCCGATCAGGATCTATCAGGCATCACTTACCAAGGTATGCCTGTTGGGCCCCTGGACAGGAGCTGACAGGCATCCCTTCCCGAAGTGTGCCTGATTGGCCCCTGGTCAGGATGCTATCAGGCAACACTAGCCAAGGTTTGCCTGTTGGGCCCCTGATCAGGATGCTATCAGGCATCGCTTACCAAGGTATGCCTGATTGGCCCCTGATCACGATGCTATCGGGCAACACTTGCCAAGGTTTGCCTGTTGGGCCCCTGATCAGGATGCTATCAGGCAACAATTACCGAGGTTTACCTGTTGGACCCTTGGTCAGATTGGCTTCTAGAGTACATGATACTAGAAAGTGCAGCGCGCCTGTTGCGTCCCTGTTCAGGTTGGTATCAAGCATCCCCTACTGAGGCAAGCCTGTATAGCCGCCAGCAAGGTTGGCGCCAGGCATCCCTTACTCAGGCATGCCTGCCACGCCCCGGATCAGGTCTTCATCAGGCTGTCTTTATTACGGGTTTCATGCCACAGTGTGAAATGTGTGATTCATTAAGAATCAACCATTATTTGGTACACTTTTAACCTGCCGGAAGCACGCAGGATAATCATTTAGATAAATATATTCGAAGCTCTTATTATTAGTAGATCAAAGTTTTCACAATATCTAATAAGTAGTTTGGCGTAGTAGGTAGGGCGTGCGATTAGTAATGCGAGCGAGCGATAGGTCCAGGATCGAAACCCGGTTAGGTCGAAACAATGCGAAGTTTTTCTGAAGTGAAATTGCGTTCTAGCGTTGGTATGCGGCCGAGTATGAGTGGTTCAGCTTACTCAACCCATAAAATTTTTATTTAATCATTATTTTTGTAGCATTGGATGATACAAACACAAATCCACAAATATGATCAGGGCTTGATCAGGGATTGATCAGGAAGCTTGATCAGGAAGCTTGATCGGGGCCTGATCAACAAACCTAATCAGGGCCTGGCTGTAAAATACTGATCAGGGCCTGGCAATGAAACCTACACTCAGCCTGATCAGGTTATTCTAGAACGTTACGTTACATTACTGATCAGGGCCTGACCAGGCAGCCTAATAAGCACCTGATCAGGTGGTAAGGTTTGCTTGATCATGCCCTGATTGTGGCCTGACCGAAATTTCTACTCGGGTAAGTATCTTTGAGTCTCTATCAGTGCGGGTTAATTTTTAACCTGTGGATCTTTCCACTTATTTTTATACTCTGTTATTTTTCAATCTAACCTATCAGGGACCGTCTCTTGAGAGCTTTGCGCAATCAGTCACAGTCTGCTCTATTGCTCCTGTACGATACCTCGAAGATGAGCCAGGAGGCTATCAGGATCGAGCCGAATTATTACCTGATTAGAACATCCTGTCTGAAATCGATTCTTGATCTCCTTAGTCTTGATCCAATGACGGAAATACGCTCATCTTCGAGATAGGATCACGAAAGCTTCCTTGGAAAATAAATTCGCGAACAAATCCTCTGCACACTCTTCAATTTTTATTCCATTTTCTTCGTATCGAATTCCCGGAATCAATTCCAACCTGGTACCGGAGTAGTTTGATTCTTATTTCAAAAAAATAAAAAAATAAAAAAAACTATTTCCACAAACATAAAAGTTGGTGGCGACAAAGGAGTCGCGAAATTGGAAGTGGTGGATGTGGTTCAGGTTACCCCAGGATCGGCTTTGCCCCAGTGACTCGGAGCATAGGTGAACATCATTCTGCACAGTCTGGACCAGTTGGTGTACATTGCTGCGGTGAGATCAAAGGTGCGAGCTTTCGCCACCGCTGGCTACGTTAAAAATTCTTTTGACGATGTTACGTATCCAGATTCAGTGTTTTAACTCTTTTTTTTTGTTTTTGTTTGTTTGTATATTCTTGCATTTGGTTCAAGTGTGACCGTGTACAGCGTGGATATACATAAATGTATCTATATACACGTATGAAAGCAGGTATATCCACCCACTTCCTAATTCGTTTGACTTTAATCCCTTCATCGCTTGAGTGCGAGAAAACTTACAGTCGGAATACATTTTTCGTACTTCAGAAAGAATAGAAAACGTTGACGCTGCTAATGGAGAAAATTATTGGCGAATATTGTATCTAAAAGCAGTTAGACGTCGGGGTAAAAATTGCGTTGAAACGGGATTGACTATATTCAGAGGAAAAGTAATTTTTCGTAGCCTCAATTGTGTCGATGAAGAGCAGTAATTTACAAAGGAGATGAATGATTGTGGTGAAAAGTACTTCGAAAAATATGACAAAGTCTAAATGGTCAAATTTTGATTGAATCATGTATTCGTCAATTTTACTGAGGAAACGTGAAAACTACTTTTCTGGAGGATTTGGAATTTTCATCGTCAAAAGTACTCTGGATAAAAAATTCTGGAACTGGTTTGAATGTACTAACGAGTACTTCGATTGTACCTAAATATGTCTTGTTATACGTAAAAAGTATTTTTCTAGAGGTTCTCAATTTTTTCATCATAAAATGTACTTTTAAAAAGATAAGAACTGTAATTGGGTTGTGATTTTGAATTGGCGATTGAAAAGACCCATTTTCATTTTGTTTTCCAATTTTTGTAATAAAATTCTGTTTCTGATCAAAGAAAGTCCTTTTTGTCCAATGCGTGCACCATAAAAAAGTACTTCGATTGCAATTCTGTCTCACGATGGGGAACGATAGAACTTCTATAGATTTGAATCAACGCACTTGGTTAACGAAAAGTGCTTTGATCCAAATCGAAAAATATGATAATACATTCAAATGAGGTTCAATCCATTCACTTAATTGGTCAAAGTACTTCATCAAACTCATTGTTTTCGGAGCGAAAAGTGCTTGGAGATTCTTTCATATGACGAAATCGTAGTTTTTAGTACCAGGTTTTCAAGATATTGATAGCCGAAAGTACTTCTGAATATCCATTTTCCCCGAAGAGTACTTTTTTCCGGAAAGAAAAGTGATTGAAAGTCCTTTCACATGACGTCGAATTCATCCGAATATTCGAAATCACGGTTTTTTCTGCCAGGTTTCAAGATATTAACTCGCGGAAGTACTTCTGAAAATCTATATTTCCCAAAAAGTACTTTTTCTCTAGAATTTTTATTTTTTTTTATTCACAGAACATAAGTAGTCTAACAAAAAAGTGAAAACTGTATGGAAAACCGAAAAAGTACTTTCCTCACGTTTTGAATCCTCCTAGTTAATTGATTCACGTCAGTCGCAGCATAGCTGATCGGGTAGCGAAGCGTCCTTCGCATAATCGGAATGCGTCGGTCGGTAGCGAGCGTAGCTATTCCACCCGTAGGTACTTTACGTTACCATGCGCATGCTTGATGAACTACATTCGTACGACCAAAATGCGACGCTTTGACGGATGATAACTAAACTCGGTTTTCACCCTCCTAAGATCCCCGGACCCCCCGGACCGGATCCATAACCCAGACTAACTAAGTTTTTTCGAAAAAAATTTATGACGCTGCGAACGGTCTAAAACTGTCTCTAATTGTAATCGTTTAATAATTGAAGATCGGTGAAGCAGAAGATTGAAAATTAATTCATGAGTCAACTGTCGCTTAAGTTCGGCGAGCAGACGAAGAAAAACTTTCTGCTCATATTGAATATTCAAACGGCATTAAAATTCTTGCAATTTCAAAATTTGCACGCTTCGCGAGATTCGGATAAATATATTATCGAACAAGCGCCGGAATTAAACCGGCTGCACGGTTCCTCATAGAATCCAGATGCATCCAGAATCGAGCTTTCGGATGTATTCATATCTCGTATTGGTATCTGCAAGCACGAATCTCCACAGGTTTCTCATCCTCGTTGCGATACCGCGTAGCTGCTTCAGCGTGTGCAGGGATTCAATTAAGGGCACCGTAACACCGCAATGAAGTAGCCCTGCAGATTGCCAACGGCCACCTTGTTCGTTAACTGATCCCTTGTTCGCTGCACCATCGCACTTTCCTCGGACATGGGACGTCATATGTTCGCGTGAAAAGTTGGGATTATTTCACATTTTCTTTTAACTAGAATCATGAATTTGTGCTCCGTACGTTCACTGAATGTAAGAAATTTGGAATATATCTGAAGACTACGAAAACAGAAATACATATAAGTCGACTCGAAATCGATACAAACTTAACAAAAAGCCGACACAAAAATCGACATGAGATTGGGACAGAAATGTATTAGAAATGAAGTCATTCGGAAATCAACATGAAATTGACTCAAAAATGAAAATAGAATTGTCACAAAAATCGATATCAAATCGTCATGAAATTCACTCTAAAATCGTCACAAAATCAACACAAAAATGAACATGAAATCAATGTGGAATCGTCATCAAATTGACTGACGGATGAATATGAAATTGATGGAAAAAACATGACCAACAAACATCGTCATGAAATTGACTCAAAATTCAACAAGAAATTCACCCATAAGTCAATATAAACTTGACACAAAAATCAACATGTAATTGGCACAATAGTACGCCACTATAATATCATCACAAAAACGTCACAAAATCAGTACAAAAGTTTCAGTATTCTTTCTAATATACGAAATTGTCTACATTGAACCGCTGAACATCTGCTTTTGATTTTTTCTCTTTGGATTGACGAGTAATTCGATCCGAATTCGAGGCCCACAGAAGATGAACAGTAATTATTATTTTGTTACATTGTCAATTTCGAATTCATCGGACTAGGCGAACCAAATGAATTTATTAACTAGCCCGTTTTAGCCAAAAAGCTCATCGCTTTTTTGCGTAAGGCACGATCGTACAGTGCTAGTTTGTTTTGTAGTAGTGTTCAAAATCCCCCAAGAATTTCAAAATTTTGATTCGAAGCCAATTATTCCAAGGACCGCTCTCGTAACTTCAAAATTGACGAAGCTAGCGACCGCGGTTTTTAAACCGCAAGTCGGAGTAAAAAAAGTATCCTCTGCAAATTTCATCAAAATCGGTTCAGCGGTCTGGCTGATAGCGTGTTTACAAGCAACTTCAACGATTTGACATCGAGACGCAGGTGCCGGAAAAAACCTAAAAAATTCTCAAAATTTTTATTCGCGATCACGAGGCTGTATTCCAAAGCTCGCTTTTGTATCTTCAAAATTGACAAAGTTAGCAAACGCCATTTCTGAACCGGAGGTCGGATCGGGTACACAACGAAATTCTGACATCTTCAGGGTAAAAGAAGTATCCTCTGCAAATTTCATCAGGATCGGTTCGGCAGTTTGGATGATAGCGGGTTTACAAGAAATGGGGGGGTCACATACACGACTCTTGAAAATGCTCGAAAACGACTACCCGGGTGCCAAAACGTGCTCCCTACATGAATCCAGAACTTTTACTCGATCCGACGTTTTTGCGATGGCGAATGTATAAGGCACTCCGTTTTCTACGATCGTGCCTAAAAAACAAGGTTTGCACGCTCTAATAGAGGAAGAACCTCTCTTCGGCTGCAGGGACCGTAAATCAATTCGTCCAGTTCGCCTGGTCCGACAAATTCAGAATTGAGAATTTTTGTTTTTAGGCACGATCGTTAAAAACGGAGTGCCTTATACATTCGCCATCGCTAAAAACGTCGGATCGAGAAAAAATTCTGAAATCATGTGGGGAGCACGTTTTGGCACCTGGGTAGTCGTTTTCGAGCATTTTCAAGAGTGGTGTATGTGACCCCCCCATTTCTTGTAAACACGGTTTCAGCCAAACCGCTGAACCGATTCTGATGAAATTTGCACTGGATACTGTTTTCAGCCTGCAGATGTGCAATTTTGTCTGTGTACTCGATCCGACTTCCGGTTCAGAAATGGCGATTGCTAACTTTGTCAATTTTGAAGATACAACAACGAGCTTTGGAATACTGTCTTTTAATCAGGAATCAAAATTTTGGAAATTTTTTAGGATTTTTCCGGCACCTGCGTCTCGGTGTCAAATCGTTGAAGTTGCTTGTAAACACGAGCTTAGCCAAACCGCTGAACCGATTTTGATGAAATTCGCACTGGATACTGTTTTCAGTCTGCAGATGTGCAATTTTGTTTGTGTACTCGATCCGACTTCCGGTTCAGAAATGGCGATTGCTATCTTTGTCAATTTTGAAAATAATAGCGAGCTTTGGAATTCAGCCTTCTAATCACGAATCAAAATTTTGAAATTTTTGGGGGATTTGAACACTATTTCAAAACAAACCAGCACTCTGCGATCGTGCCTTACGCAAAAAAGCGATGAGCTTTTTGGCTAAAACGGGCTAGTTCATTTTTGACCGCGTTTTATAAGGCATCGCTGAAAGGGTTCTCCGCATGGATCCGAGGCACTTCTGTCACGGAGTAACTATTTCGTATAGCACCTGGTTTTATTGCGGTTGACCAGACCTCCTCGTCCTGGGTGGGTGGCTCTCTGGAGAGCCCTGGCTAAGATAAATAGGTTGTAGTACAAGTCTCGCTGTTCGTTCCTCTGACGGACGATCCGCCGAGGATGTGCAGTGTACCGTCATCCCCTCGTCCGTTCATTCTCGCACCTTTCCCTGCCGGGGCCTCTCTCGTATCTCTTCCGCTTCTACTCCGTTCCAGCGGACGACTATAAACCATTTTCCTTGGAAAGTTGTGGCTTCAGACTTATTCCTCGACTCTTTATAATTCTAATGTATATAAATTCTGCAGACAATCAAATTCTGAGAGGGTAATGGATGCTGGTTTGACTTTGAGGACAGAAAATTGAATTAGGATCCGCTTTGCAACGGTAATAAACTGTGGGACTAATGCCTGAAAAACCTGGCAAAAACTCTTGACATCATCTGATTTGCGTGAAAAATTGGTAGACTTAAGATTTTTAGGTTTCTGATTCCGAGCTTGTTTTTTTTTTTCTCTAGATTGCGGACATTTTCCAAGGTAGTCAAGAACAGCAAGAAAAAATTCCATTTATCTTATTGGTTTTTTCGGTTCCCTGTAATGTAGGAGTAAAAACAGCTTTCAACTAACCTCGCTGCAATTTTCCATGTTCACAATTTTTTTTTTAAATAGTAAATGTGTTATACATTCTCAATAATTATTACTATCATTTTCTATGTATTATTTCGTTGTAATCTTTGTAATCTCCCTCCGTTTTTATAGTCTCGAAATTTTTGTGTCACTCTCAATGTAAATCTTTGTAATGCACTTACAACCATTCATAATCCTATGATCCCGTACAATATCAATAATCTATTTCTATAATGTATTGCAATTGTAATCGATGTAGCACTATTTTTACACATTTAATGACTCCTGATTATTACCTTGATTATCGATCATCTTCAATCCTTAAAAAAAATCAATTGATCATGTACAGGGTGAATTCCTAACGACTCGTAGAATCGTGAAACAAGCTTTCAGAAATTTCTGAACCAATCAAATTGTCCGAATGGTCATTTTTCGATTCTAGCCAATTTGGTCAGATCAACGAGTCGTTAGGAATTCACCCTGTATGTGCTTGTCAAAATTGTAATCGCTATTCATGTGATCATCTACTCGATTTTCAGAAGTGATAACGTGAGTTTCCTGTCTGAAAAAAAAATCAGTAGGGGAGACCGGGGCTAGTTGTCACACTTTTTACTCTCTGATTTTTAGAATTTTTCCAAATTTTTTTTTCGCAAATCTTGAGATGGGGTATTGTAGATGCATCGTTTGCGCACCTACAGAAATTTTTTGGTTATTCTAAAGCAAGTCTAAGTAGGTTTTTTCGAATTATCAAAAAAATTCGCGGAGTGTGACAACTTGCCCCGAGGCGGGGTAAGTTGTCACAGACCCCGGGGTAAGTTGTCCCGAGTATTTTAAATGGCGAAAACGGGTTTCATTGTATTGTCTCCGGAAACCACGAAACAGTCAACCTAGACTCCGAACACCCCACAAACCATGCGAAATCCCACCCAGACTCCGATAATCTTGAGAAAGTTGACCTCAACTCAAAAAACCATGGTTAAGTCAAAATGGGGTGAGTTTTTACACGTGACAACTTGCCCCAATAATTTTGTGACAACCTGCCCCAACCCGCTATTTTGTTTAAAAATTTGCACATCTTGCTGACCCGCCATTCAAATATCAACAATATGTACATCAAATGAAAGCGTTAAGAATAACCTTTCTGAATATCGTGTAGCGAAATTTCTCAAGGCAGTCTAGAAAATGAGAAAAAACATATTAGAAGATGGAAAATAATTACTTTTCCGGTCCGATTTCTGTTTATCGATCACTGCGAAGCCGAATATGATGCGATATTCAATTTAATGACATTAGTTTGTTTCAAACATCGAACTACAACTTTGATCTATAGCACCGTTCGATCTGTTATCTAGCGATGGAGATATGGACACTGTGACAACTAACCCGTGTGACAACTAGCCCCGGTCTCCCCTACGTTTAATTGACAAGACACTGTCGCCTCATAGGTCACGCCTTTTTTTTTTGTTAAATGTCAAACGTTCGTCACTCTCAAAGTTTCATCACGATCTGGATGATAAATTTTACGACTTCGTAGGGCTACGTAATCGGAAAATTCTAAATGATTTTTCATCCCCGCCACGGGACCAGGTTCGATGTCATATTTTATCTTCCTGAGCTGTTGGCAGTGAAAAAATGTCTCCATGTATCATCGATCGGGGGGTAATCGACTCTGGATTATTATTTCCGCGTCAACCACCCCGGAGGGTGATCACTCGTCAATTAGTTCCAATGATATCAAAGCCCTCCCGAAGAGTGGCGTGGCACAGCTCTGACTCCGAGACCAGCATGAATAAATGTAACGGATGGAAGACGTTTCGCGATGTGGGTTTCGGAGTCTCTTTGTAGAACGATCAAGATAAATCTTGTTCAGAGTTGATTCCTCTCCCTTCCTTTCCCCTATATTTTTATCCCCATATAAAATTCGCGGGTCTTTGAAGCATCACTTAATTTGGAGAAAGTCAGAAATCCTTTATCCCAAACGATCGCCGGATGGATCCTCGTCCCGGCTTTTTATTTACGATTGTTTGACAGATATTCCGCTGATAGCGAAACGCGATGATCCGCGATTAAAATACGCTTTACATTCGCTGACCCATTCCAGTTCGGACTCCAAATGGCGACGCTGTCTATGAGAGGCTCAGTCTCTCCATCAGCTTCAATCGAGCCCGTCGAGGGGTCGGATCTTCTGTGATCCCATCGCGGATGCCGCAGCCCTTGGCCTTTGGCCCTCTGGACCCTTTGGGTGGACGGCTTGCGCCTTATCAAGCGGAGGAATACCGCGGGCAGAGACGACGATAACGGAGAAACGACTATTGTTATGTTGGCAAACGAGCGGAACAACCGAACGATTAAATAAACAACGGCCAAAGTTGTGAAACGTTTTAATTAACTGCTGAATACGAGATACACGAGCTATACAACAAGTTCTGGAAATATATATTCTGGTTCTGGGGAATATTTTCGCGACGTTGAACAAACGGATTTCAATTAAAATCGTAATTCCGATTCGTAACGATCGTGACGAAAGTGGAATGTACATGTAAATCCACTGAGCATTGAATAAAGTTTATATTCAGTTGATGGAACAAAATGAGCCAAGGTAGAATGAATTTTCGCCCAATTTAGAAGGACTTCGAATTGAAAGATTGATATCTAAGATATTTTTTATGAATCAAAGATTTTTTCTCCGGAAAATTGTAGGTAATTTATCACACAATTAGTTCATGAAGAAGTGAATTTAATCAATATTGAATATTCAACCATCGCAAACGCTTGACGATAACCAGCGCGTAAATGTTGATTCTAATAATTGATTGAGTAATCTAGCTAAAATTCAACGAGCTAGTGGTTCAGTTTTGAAAAAGCTGGATCGTCGAATTTCTTCTACCATCGCGTTAAAAACAGAACGAGGAAACCCTTAATTATTAGATTAAAACACAATCGATAATTTGAAACTGAAATTAATTGATAAAGACCAACAAACTATGAAAAAATCTTCAATCTTATAACCTAGCAGAACTTTCGAGCAGGGGGTAGAAGAAGCTTCGAAGTTTCCTATTCTGCGGGGTAAAAGCTCACAGTCAAAATCTGCTTTGGGTTTATCACATTTATCACACCTACACCGTTAGAAAAAAGTTTTCTGTTTCTCTCATTCTTGTCCATAAATCAGAAAAAAAATCGATGGGCATCGCAGAAAATCTGTCAAAAATGATGAAACATCGATAAAAGCTCAGTATAAACTTTCCCAACCGATTTTTCAAAAAAGGAAGCACAGTATCTGCTCTACATTTTTATGAAAGAGTCTCGACTTAGGATCAAGTTGAAAGTGCTAGAAATAAAATGCCATTGGATGTCATAAAATTTCGCAGGAAAATTCTCAATTTTTATGCTTTTAAAAGTCTCAAACAAAAAAACTGGAACGAAAAAGGGTAATTTGTTTTACCCGTGCCTTAAATATCTTATGGCAGAGTGCCTATATAAAATTACATTTTTTTTTTTCTCAAGTCAAGTTGTTTAATATTCGTGCAATTAATTACCCGACGGTATTTTATTTTTTTATTTTTTTAGATTAATTCACCTCATGTCATTGTCAGAAAGGGTCGTGGCACGTTTATTCACGAAAAATACACGGCCTGCAGTAAGCTTTTAATTATGGTTCCGCGTTTTGAGCAAAACCACAAGAATTTATACACGGCATACCTCTTTTCTGGAATATACACAGTACAATGGAAACCCGTATTAAAGTCGAGATACATTATGGGACGACTGGTATAAGCGGTAAAAATTCCTCAAACGAGAAATTTGCACCCCTAATTTGACCCAGCTTAAAAAAAAAAATGAGTCAAACACAGAAACCGAGAAACAATTTCAAAAATGGTATTTTTCTTCTGATTCAAAATGATCGAGTGGGAATTGTTCCAGTCTCGGGGTATATGCGCTAGCCTCAGGGATCACTGGGGTTGAGATCGTTTCAGCCAAAGTGTCAAGTGGAATTTCTTGCGGGGGTTGAAGCATCTCCTCGAACGACAGGGTCTAGGTGGCCCACGTGGAAAGGCTTTGTTCACCGGAGTTAAGAGCCGCGAATATTCCTGACGTTGCGTTTCCTCCGTTCACCTTTACATGTCGTTGGATATTGTAGAGTACCCGGGGTGAAAAAAAGGAAATCATTCGTATTCGCTTCACCGAGTTATTCTAGAACTCGAAATCGATAAAAAAAAAAATAATAATAAAAACCCCAATAACACAGCCCCCTAAAAATACTTTCCAAAAATTTTGTTACCGCTGAAACAAATTGTTCTATTTATGAAAATCTGTCGAAAATTGATAAAACTAAAATTAGGAACCGATTTCTTAGTTCTACAATTGTGTCTGCAAATTGTTGGACCAACCTTCTCTGTTTCCCATACGATATACAGAAAAACTAATTTTTTATTTCGTGGAATCTCGATGGATACTTCAGACACTGAGATCAAAGGCATGCAAATATTACAGTAGGTATCCGAAGATGCCCCCAGCGATTCAAGATGCAAAACAGGAAATGTAATCGTCCCGAGGCAGTGGAATGAGATATTCGGGATAACATATATTTTATGGCCAGGTCTTCAACCCATCAGCAGTCGTACGAATCACCCGGTACATAACATTATTCTACTGTATATTGCAGAGAAAATCCGCTCGTTGGTTCGGAAATCGAGTCGAACGCGACCGAGCAGTGCCGAAGGACGCCGAGCGCGACCGAGCAGCGCCGGAGGATGCCGAACGTGGCGATTTTCTGCACCTTGGTATGATCGCGCGATGAGAGAAACTCTCACATCTAACGTGTACACCGAACTTTGGGAAAAATTCTATTTCACTCGATTTGGTGAGTCCCTCAAAGATTCGCGAATATCATAATATAGCGAAGAAGACAAAATTTCATAAAGATCGTACGAGAATTTTCACTATTCGCATTATTTCAAGAAAGATAGAAAATATTTCTATAGTGCTTATCATATATGAAATTATCGCCAAAAATATGAATTAAATAGAGGTTCATACAATAAGAAAAAGAATCTGTTTATTTTTGTAAGTACTTCGGATAACTTTAACTTTCTCTTGCGACAAGTACTTAACATTTTTCGAGTCAGTAGACAACGTTGTTCTTTTTTTTTAAAGCTGGCATTGTTTTGTTTTTTACACCCTGTATATGGACTAAAAAATTGTCGATTCTAAGCCCTTCGTGTATGAGTCGATCGTGGAGATACTGAAAAGTCAAACTCCGTGTTTTTAAGGATATTGACATTGCGAAACGTGGCATCATCTCCGAGAATTTATTTTTCCATGCGAGGATATTTCCTCCCTCAAAAATACGTGGTACTTTGAAAGCACGAAAGTCGATCTGATGTTACGATAATATTTTTCATAAAATATCGTCCTGCAGGATGTCCCCAAGATCAGAAGAATGTCGGCTGCGAACCTTTTTCGGAATTGTGTTACGATCCAAAAAGGCGAGATTACTCTGTTACATACTTTGCTAGAAACATGTATTTCCGGAATAGGTTCATATACACACGTTTACGCGAAACTGGGTAACAAATCGTCCCCTTTATTGGGTACTCCGACTCTCACTGTGTGCCCACCACACACATGTGTAACGTATAGAGATTTCGAAAGGCTTCCTTTCCTCTCTCTTCCCTCAGGCATTTTTTCCCTATTCCATACACGATTCCGCTGGAACGTTGAGACCCCTTCCAGAATAGGGTGAACAAGTGTATCTTCACCTCGACTCAGACTGCCAAGTTTCAACAAATTAGAGCTTCCTCTAACCACCCATTTACCTTAGCGAGTAACAGTTCAATTAACTCACATTAAACTTACAGGCAATCAACCGTGAAACAACAAACTCGAAGTTAGACTACGACCAAAATTAATTGGCAGAATCTCGTACGGTTGAAATAGTGCTCGAATCTCAGTCAATCATCTCAGGTATTTACAGTCGAACCCCAACCTATTCGACACTCGTCGAGGGGCCCACTGCGGCTGTGGAGACACGGTGCGATGCGCGCGCGTCCTCTTGCGCTTCATTCTGTGCAGGGCTAATCGCAGGGAGTGGGAGTCCCCACTTTCGGCACACAGCTAATGTTCTACTGATCACTGCGTTGTTAATTGATCAATTTTTTTAATCTTTGAGGATCAATTTCATCGAGGCTACTCGGAGTGATTAGTTGGGTTATTCCATCGGTCTTGTCCCAAATTAACTACGTCACGTGAGCTGATTCACTTGAACGGTTGTTTGAGAGTCGTGGTTCAGACGGATGATTACAAGTGTTGTATCGATCAGTGTCCGCAACCATGTGGACGGTATCAACCCTGTCAATCCTTCGATTTTCTACATGAGACACAAGTCGGGCGCAAATGATGAACAAATATTACAACTTTGCATGCAGATTTACACGTGAGCAAATCAATTCTACAAAGCATGCAATATTAGGAATAACCTTGATTACATCATAGCCAACACCAACTTACACTTGGAATATTTCGTGCAACATGTATCAGGTTCTTTCGAGTCTGTAAAGTGTAAAAAATACCTGCGAATTTCGGAAGTGGTTTGAAACTTTTGCGGTTTATTAAAGGTTTTTATCACCGGTTTTTTTTTTTTTTAATATCGTTATAGAAAAATCATCGATCGATAAAATAGCACCGAAGTTTACGTAGATTTTTTTCGTTTTGTTTCACACCCGATGTTACTTTTGATCGTTATATTAAAGTGCAAATATGTATCGAAGTATTCACTGTATAAATATCACTCTGGAGTAGTTTACTAAACTTTTTTTTTCTTGTATACATAAATTTCTAATATAAAATAGGTATGCCTTAAATTCACTAGAGTTAATTGACTAATTGTTCAGTTTGGAAATATGGCCCCTCAGAATAATTGTTCAGGTAAAAGTTTTAACTCCCTTTAATATTTTGGTCGGTCACGTTTTACAGAAAAGCTCGAAAGTGGATTCAATTAAAGTTTTTCAACGGTTACTCTTCAATAAATTCTTTCACTTCCTAAAATCCTAAACTGTGCAGAACAAAGATTGATCAGAATTACGTTGCTGCCACTCAGAACTGGGTCAATATTCTATCAACGAAGGAAATGAAAAATAATACTCAAGAAACTATTTCATGTTTGGCTAATCGGGGCTAGTCGTGCAAGCCGGTGACTACTTTGAGGGCGACTGAATACCATCATGAGAAAGTTTTCAGTATAATTGGATACCCAGATTGTTGTATTCCGAGTGAAACAGTGAACAATTGCTCGAGGTTGATTTCCTGGTCGTAAAGATCTCCGACTTGCTGGCACATTTAGCATGATCGTGCAGACCGGAACGAGACAAGACTGCACGAAAGGGTGGCAGTTGGATTGGATTAAGAATCGCGAGCTCGCCTGTCTCGAGGAATTGCTGGAACCACGACAACAACAACAACAACGGTTTTCACCTTTTTTCCTTTCTTTATGGACGTTGTCATTTATGGGACTGAGACACGACGAGATTGAACTTCAGTTTCTTGTTTTTTCGCAATCCTGCGAGTTCTCAAGGAATGTGAAAATGCTATCCAATTTCCATACCTTGAAGAAGATAGTGTACCTACTCCAGTTCACATCAAATTATCGTAACGAAATTTCCACTCGTTTCATGAACCCAAAAGAAATTGCTCCACGTACAGGATAACGTACTGCAGCCATGGGACCGCGCCTGGTTGCAGGATGTAAAATGCGGAAGAATCCCTCGGAAAATGGGAAGCAAAGGAGGACGTCGACCCCGACGACCCTGGGGATCCATTTGACGATTCGAAGGAGGAAAAAAGAAGTAGAGTCCATCAACTCCAGGGTAGAATATCACCGTTGACCTTCAGAAGAAGAGGCATTGTTGGAAGAACTATCGATGGCTATTGCGGTACAAATTGAATCTATCGATGAGGGACTTCGGCAATGACGAAGGAAAGAAACTTTCATGTGGCATATTGGATATGGTTATGAAAAAGAAGAAGTGTAAGGCGGGGGGAATAAGAGCTAAAAACAGTCGTAGCGAATAAACTGGACAAAGTTAGTTTGTTTCTGACGAGGTTTACCTCTATGCAAAGTGGTTGGGTACACGCCTGCTACGTAAATACTTCAGTCATTGATTTATTTTTCGTGAGTTTGCCCAACTGCTCAACTGACTTGAATATAGAAAAGTGAGATCCACAGGGAACGAATGTGTTTCGTGGTAGGTAAAGTTTTTTCAATATGTTTAAGGGAAGGGAAGGAGCGAAGTCAGGATTCAATCTGTGACCGTTACAGTTCGCTATATTCAAAACGGATTTTGATTTCCCGTGGGTAATTCAAAAGATTTGAAAATTGGAGGAATTTTTAGAGTGGAGAGCTTTAATCATCGAGAAAAGAATGAGGGTAAACTACCAATCACGAAACTGGTGAATAGTTTATTTGGTAGAGGATGCGATGTATGAGAGGCGGTTGGTCCTTGGCGAGGGTCTTAATATATAACGAAAGAACAATATTTTCAATTTACAAGACATTCACTGTGAGAAAATGAGCAAAATCAAGAGTCCAGTGTGGCAAAGTGAATTAATAAGCCTGTCCTTCTAATTGACAATTAAATTTCTATTCGTATAAAACTTTTACGAGAGAAGATAAAGATGACGAATTTGGATGTTTCGATCTCTAAGAAAAATAGGAAACAATTCTTGGAGAAAAAATAAATAATCACCTGATTCGAGACATTTTTTGTCTGTGTGCTAGATTGATAGTGAAAACAATTGTCATGATCGTATCGAGTCTGCAAATTCGCACTATTCGAATCAATGAATATTTTTCTTTGCATTATCTTCAAACGAGCTCGAATATCAACGTAGATTCAATGATTCACGCGAATTCAGGATCCTGATAGCAAAAGAAGAAAAGAAGATCACGAAGATTGGATAATTTTTTACCTTCATCATCACAGCTGTTTTACTGAATGAAAAAACCTGATCTACAAGCATAAAAAATACTGGAATTCACTCCGAAACAATACTTTCGTAGTGAATAAAAACAAAAACTGTTTAATAAATATAAAATTAATGAAACAAAATTTTTGTGGACGTCTGGAACATGAAATTCATTATTGTGTTAGTGCTGCTACATTTCAAGTACCTACTGAGTCATAAATAATGTGTAATGTCTAATGGATAAAGGAGATGAAAAACCGTTCAGTACTGATCGTAATAATAAATGATATAAGTAATAAATAATAATATTTTTTGGGATTGAATCAGAGTCCTAAATTCACGAAAAGTCAGTATTAATGACTGCATGAATATTGAAGCTCGTTCATTGGCGAAATAACGCCTCGAAATCGTGCCCCAATTTTTCTCTGACCAGATATAGGTGCTATATATCAGGGGCTTTCGAACTCAACGATTTGTTGGTTATTTCGCAGTATCAATTTGCTTTCTGGCGTCGGTTACGGTTTCAAAAAATTGGAAAAAAAAGCTCTCTTTACATATGGGACCATGTGTCCACATCAATTCACCCAGCCTCCAGACCTCATCATCTTCGATTTGATCCTTGAATTTTTATGCCGTTACTCTCCTAGCTCGAAAGCCTTTTTTGTGATTTTTCGTACTAACGATTTTCGGATTATGATTTTTTTTACTGAAAAAGAAGGTGAAATCTGAAAAAAAAATTACCAAAATTCTATGGATCAAGTAGATCAACCTTCCATTTTCAAAAATATGTAAGGAATTTTTTTATTCACATTTTCTTTCGAAATAACAATGGCAAAAAATACTTTCTAGATTTTTTTTCGTCGAATTAGAAATTTCATTCAAAAACTCGCTACAATTTTTATCACTTCATAAATGCGATGATATTGTTCGAAAGTAAAAAAAAATTTAGTTAAACAATGTCGCCCAGAAAAAACATTAGACATTTGTTATTACGAAAGTAGTAAAAGTAGTTGTAGTGTTTTTTTCTGCAAATTTTTAAAAAATAGAAAAAAAAGTGATTAAAAATTGGGAAAAAAAATATAAGGAAAATTCTCTCCACGTTTTTGAAAGCGGAGGGCTGCTGCACGTGATCGCCTCAATTTTTGTGAATTTTAACAGATTTTACAAAATGGTCCTTCTTTTTCAGTTGGTAAAAATCATAACTCTAGAAGGGTTGGTCTAAAAATTGTTTTGAAAAGAAATCAGAAAAACGTTTTGGAGCTGGAACAAAAACATAAAACATCAAAGATCAAATTAGGGATGGTGAGTCCTGGAGGCTAAGATGAATTGACGTGAATTCACAATATGCATCGATCCCAGGGTCAATTTTAAAACATGCAATATCCATCTGGAAACACGCTTCGATTTTTATTGCACAGCCCTTTGATATTGGAACCATTTTTCACCATCGGATATATAAAAAAAAGCGCACAAATCTCAAACTGTATTGAAAAAAACGTGACAACTTCAATGACTAGACAGTGTCAAAATAAAAAAATCGTGATTCTCTAACTCAACCTCAGGATGACAGTGAACAATTACATATGAAAGTGGAAGTCGATATGATACCGTTAATTAAGCTACGCCGACTTTAAGTGACCCGTGAAAAATTCGGGGAGGGGGGGGGGGGCATTCATTCGGGGCTGATTACGGGAAGTACAGATGATTTAGATAGCGGATTCATTTCATATATGATAGAGCTCGCAATCTGGCAAAAATAGATGAAGATTTATCGAAGTTTGCTTCAGGATTTTGGTAATAGTGTTTTATGGGGATTCTCGACTCCGTGTATTCAATAATTCACGAGCTTGTATATCGTACATCAGAGAAAGTTCTGTAACCGTGCCGGAACGATTGGAACCCCCGATAATCGATTTATGAAACGGCCAGCTGGCGTCAAAGCTCCCTTTTGCAAACGACAACGGGATACGGAAAGCCAATTTATTCGACGGTCTTAGAAACCTGTTCATCAAATCTGATGAAACATGGAATGACATGAATTCATTTCCCTGTTATCAGTTTTCAGAATCCTGTTATCGTCGAATATGACATGAAAAACCACGTAGAGATTTGAGCTTCGAGTTCTGAAGTACAAGAATATGTTTGCAGTTTCTTCCCAATCGATAATGAACAGTTGAAATTGTTTTGGACTTTCCAAAGCTTGTATACGATTCGTAATTCCCTCAGCTCTTGTCATTATCAACGTCTGACTGCGGAACATTCTCTTTACAGAGAATAAGCCCGCGAGAGTAAAGATAAGTAGAATAGAACTGAAACTGAGGTTGAATGCTTGTGCTTGCGACTACTAAGAAGCTTCAATTCTTTCAAAGAATAAACTACAATGAAAGAATAGTATATTGTGTTACTAGTGCGAAAAGGGGCTTTACTTTCCACACTGTTTGGAAATGAGTCACTTTACGCACACCATACAGGCTTCGAATATCATTCTTTCCAAGCAGGTGCTGGATAATTGCTTCCAAAATCACAGAATTATTATTTAAAGACTATTTTAATCGATAAATCGACTGTCGGAGAAGATTCCTAGGCCAGAATGATGTTTACTCAGTTACTTGCATGAAAGGGAAACAACAAGCCAGGCGACAAATATGGGCTGTCAAAATGAATAAGTGGATTTAATTTTCTAGCCACTCTGTACACCCAGGACACGTTTCATGTCGTCACCTGAGTAGGAAAATAAGGAATCTACATATTTTCTTCGAGTACGACGACACGGGAACTGCTGATTAAGAAAATTGTACCCACCAATTCGTTTTCCTCGTTCTTGTTTCACGGTTAATCAATCAGCACCAGAGTCATGAATTCTTAAGTATCACTTTCGTCTAATTCGTATTTTTCCCTTCTTTTTCAATTCCAAAAGTCTCTCAGGGAAGAAGCACAGGATATAAGAAAATCCTCTCACCTCTGACACGAGAATGGGGATAAGAGGTATTCACCTCCACCTGAAGGCTCGAGGACCTTCGGATTTAGAAGACGAGATGAAAAATGAAGAGGTGTGTAAAAGTGCTTCAGAGGATACACGAGACTCAAAAACATCTGTTGGAACAACGCGTTAAATATTCATAAGAGATTCCGCGATTTTTTTTTTCCAACAGCTTGAGAAGAAGGACAGGATGGAAAGTACCCAAAGTGAATATCTGAACCGGCGATTATTGTTTGGGGGATTTTGCCACCCGAAGATTTGATTCAGGATCAGGTTCCTACAGAAATTGGAGATAACTTTAGGGAAGTTAGGGTTCTTGCGAATACTTGCCAATTTAAAGTTTCAAATTTCAAACTACCACTGTGCGTCTGGATATACTCTAGATTATCTGCGGGTGGCCCCCCAGTAGGGTAGATATAGGTATGAGCGAAGACGCTAATTTAGCTAACAACTCGAGAGACGGAGGAACTTTTTAATGACATAACTACCTCAATTAATTTGCAAATCAACATGGATTTAATGGACAACTACCCATTTAGAGTTCTGTAATATTGGACCTAAAATTAACTCCCGGCTATTTCAAACTTTCCGCAATTTCACTATACTCGAATGAAAATAAAAAAAAAAAGAACTGCCGCAGAATTAGGTCTACGATTTTTTATTTCTTCTAAATTTGTAATTTGTAAGTTTGGTTATCTGATTTTTTTTTTTTAAATGCCTGTGCAGCGTGCGTGAAGTATCCTGTTTCGGAACAGTGGGGAAAAAAAGAAGCCAGCGCATGCGTACGTCTCGAACACTCCACTCTCCGCCCGAGAGCTTTTTTCGTCGCGCATGCGTACTCTGAAGTACACTTTTTCTGGAAAATAAACGGGCTACCCGTTTATGCCCGGAAGAATAGCCTTTTTTCAAAGTAGTGTAACTTTGCGAAAATTTCTGAAGTAAACGATTTTTAACTTTGAATGCTTCCTTGGAATTTGATTTCTAACATTCGCTTTATGATTTTGTTTTTCGTTTTCTCCGTTTCGACGGTGTGAATAAACCCGGAAATTTGTTTTTGGGTTACCGCAGCGTTTGTCGAGAATAATTAATGAATTAACCGCAGGGACCGGCCGAAAACCGAAATCCGGGTCAATCTTCAATTATTAATACCTCCAGCATTTTTTAGGGTGGAAAGGGGATTGTCGGGGATAACACCCTTAATCCAGGACTCTGTTAAAACGGGAAGTTGGTGTACTTTCGCCCCTTATTCGCCCCGGTTCTATCAAATTTTACTTCCTCGAAAAAAGCTGAATATTCCAACAACGAATCGCACGAACGTTTTTCAAAATTCGTAACGTCAGGCTTGTTACGTCACAGTCGATGACCACGGCGAAGGAAGAAAATATTGACTGAGAAAACAATGCCTTTAGCTTCGTCTAAAATCGGCAACGACGCCAAAGCTCAGGATAAGAAATTAGCGGTAAGTTTTGAAAACTAATTTACTGTTGTAACAAAGTTTTGAAAAGCGGTTTGCGATTCAAAGTGCTCAGAGTTGTGTAATTTGTTTGCATTTTTGATGATACGAAACAGAACATAATAGAGTCATCCTCGCGGAAAGATAAGCCAGCAAATTGTCTCCGCGAAACGGCTTTTCAAAGACTACGTTCATTTGGTATATTGTATAATGTTTCCTAGGAATTCGAAAAATTTCACTCAGTAAGAGTGAATTTGTGGTCTGAGCTTTCGTAGAAAATTTGTAAAATCTAGACCAAAATGATAATCATCGAAAGAAATCGTATTGAATCTGAGGAAATAACCTTAGAGATCGAATGAAGTTTATGAAACCGAAAAACAAAATCAAAAAAAGAAAAAAAAACGTATAATTTACGGCCAGGAGTAGAGCACATTTTCACAGTGATTGAAAAATTTATTCCACATAACAAAGCTGCTTAAAAATTTTACCAAAAAATCACAATCCAGGAGATCAAAATTTTGACAAATGGACGTAAGTACTCGCTCAATAGAGCAGAAATTTTTTTTTAAATCAGAATTTCCGGCATTACCCCTTACGCCGAGGATTTGTCGAGGCTGTGAACCACATTCCGCGGGCTTGGCTGTTATCCAATGATGATGAAATGAAACTCATACCAGATACCCCAGTCCGAAGCGAACGTAGTACGTAGTACCTACGTGTGGTTGAATTTTTCAATTATCTCAAACCCTGTCTGTATGAGTACCCACCGGAGATAATACGAATTTTCATTCATCAGAGTGAAGAGGCAGAGGCTGGTACGCAGCATGAGGGTGAGGTCCATAATTCAGAAAGACCAAAAAGTAGACGAGCTCAAATTCTCGAGTCAAATTACCCTACTGAAAATTTCCAGGTGGAAATCTATGGATGAACCTATATGGTTTTCCTATAGGAATTTCGAACTGGAAATTTACTGGATTCTATGAATTTCAACATGGATTCCTATAAATATCCATGTGAACTACTATGTGTATTCAAAATATGCAGGTGGATATTCAAAATATAATCCACCATATAGGTTCATCCATAGATTTCCACCTGGAAATTTTCAGTAGGGTACCAAAGATGCAAAACATAAAAATGATTTCTTCTGTACTGAGTGAGAAAAGAAATCGATTTTGCTGTCATTTTTTTTCTAGAATTTTGGTCCTCTGACATATTGCCACTCGAAGCTTCACTGTTTCTAAACTTTTATTTCGATAAAGTTTTTTTTTTTTTTTACTATTACTGATTATACTGATCGGGAAAAAATGCCTAATTTTGTTTCGGGATTCTACAGTTGGTTTCCGAAGTGAATTATCGCCCTGATTCCGAATCCACAAACAGAAATATGACATCCCATCACGTTTTTGAACAAATCGCGTTTAAACGTCCGAAAAATGCTTTTTTTGGACACCTTCGGTGTCTTGTTTTTCAATCTACGTTTAATAAATACAACAATAAAAGTTACGCTTCACTCATCTTTCGTTACTTAAAAATTCGCATTTCGAATGAACGTCGAAGACGGATAACAAGCTTGATCAGCTTCAGCCCTCCTCGGTGTACGTTGATTTCGTTATCGACTCCGAAGGATGTGATGTACATAATGGAATAAAATGAGATGTAATACCGTCGCCCGAGGAAAGGAGGTTGGCACAAAGGATTTTGGTAGAAAAATGAGTAGCGTCTAATTGAATCGCTCATATTCCTTATTCTCTGAAAGTTCGATATGACGTCAATAACTGAAAAGTCACCGATATGAAAATGAAATAAAAATCAAAAAACGATGAAAACGATGAAAATTTCTTGAAAATAAAAATGAAACGTATAGCAAATACGCAATCGTAATAAATATTCTTGGTGAAAAATGAACGATCGCATAAATAAATCGCGGGGGAAATGGGAGATCTATAAACGGACGTAGGCTTCGGTGAAATGTTATCATAAAATTGACGCTTTTATGGAACACTTATAGCTAAAGAATATCCAGCGACGATAAAACGAAGTGGTGGAAATGTGGAGGAAAATTAGACGATTTTATTTCACTCTTATTCCATCGAATTATTGTTTGGTCAACTAAGTGGTCCGAAATTTGCAACGAATATTTGATCTTTTATGAGGGTATTTATTCTTCATGTGGAGTTTGGACCAAAAAGTGTTGACGTCCAACAGATGAACGAATTACTGTAGGAGGATTCCTAAAAACCGATTTTGAAGCTTGAATCTCACCCTTTTCCAAAGTCACGTGCGATTACCTTTTCAGGTTTGACTTTGACTCAAAAACGACCCTGTGAATCCATAAGTGAAAATCTAGAGTCTGGTGGAAAAACGTGGCCAGAGGAACTTTGATCTAAAATTCGATTCTGATCGAACATCGAAACTACTGTAATCGCGGATTCTGAACTACCCTGTATTTTATTTGTCGCGAATTCGTTGTGAATTCGCTGCAGGTTATGAATAATTTTCCATTTCATCGGAATTTTTTGTTCCCATATCGAAATAAACACAGAGTTTGCGTATGACAGATCCGTCATTCGAAATTACGGAAATCTAGTTTTTTCCGTCACGCGTTAACGCTATGCGATAGCGATCTGGATTTACAACCAGAACTTTGACTACAGAGGAAAAAAAATCTCGGTTCGCATTCAGGTTGAGGAGGGTGGATTCGTGACTTGGTGAGTTGAGAGGTCGACAAGGGCACAGAGGCCATTGCAGAGCGGGGTTATTTCAGTCGTTTCAAGTGCTGTGTCAGCACTGAGAAATAATTAGAGACACGAAACACTGGCTAATTAGTAAAGACAGTAAAAGACGAGAGGCTAGACCGATTCCACTGTTTTCGATTTTTAAACGAACCAATTACCTCTGATCGTTTGTCTTCGTCAGTGATGTTTAATTGATTTTAATTGGCGATTTGTTGAAAAATAAAACAGTCAATTTTGTCCAATCGGTCATTTGTTCCAGTTAGCGCTAAATTAATTATCGGAGTCCTTCAGGCTCCGATTGAACCTGAACTTGGTTAATTACTGTTCAAAATTCCCAGGGGTTTGACTCCAAGAATCGATAGGTCAACCACTTGGATATATCACATGACCTGAGCTAAACTCTCAAATTGATAATGGAATTGGATCTAAAACAAAAAACATTTTGGGAAATTTTGTTTATTCAATTATGATAACGGGATCTTTGTTTTTTAGAGAATAGAAGCCGTGAGGTAGAAGAAGAGTGATAAAAAATGTTTGTATAATAGTGACGTCGCTGCCGGGATGGCATCGACGAGAGGTGATTGCATTGGACCAGGGTCCAATCTAAAAAACGAAATTTTATTTACTCCCGATTGAATTTCATGCTAGATACGAGATTCTCTGCAAATTGTTATTTTCTCGTTCGATTTTCATTCACAATCGATTTTATGTTCATCAATTATCGCGTAGGTATTTGAATTAAAGCTGTTTTGAAAAAAATTTATTTTTTAATTGTGAATTTTTTGTTGAAAAGTCCAGCTTTTCGTTTCAACGATTTTAAATTTGATCGAATACAGAAAAAGAGGAGAGAAGTGGCAAACTTTGAGTGTATTCATTTCATTTCAATTGAATCGCTCCATCGATCAATTACACAAATGGTCTCCAGCCGCACGACAATGAGATATCAATCTTATCTTACTTCGTAGTTTGACAATAAATTTTTATCATTTAAGAGACCAGAAGCGGTAATTGGATCTTCAATGTTGATCCAAAACTTCGTGGCAAACTGTGACCACGATTGCGTCGGAAACGTGCCTCTTATCAACTTGAAATTTTTACAGTAGCTTCATGTGATTATGAACTAAGCTTCTGTCCAAGTGATTTTTGATGAATCAAAATTTGGTGAAGTTATGAACTTTTTGCTGAGAAAAGAACGTTTTTTTGATCCTACAGTAACGTTTTTATCTCTATTTTGGGAAGGTTATGACGGTGAAAAAATCGCTTCCATCAAATCTCAGTCCACGATGACATAAAACTACTGTATAAATTTCGAGTGGATTGGATGAACCGTTCAGATGCAATCGTGGTCACAGTTTTCAACAATGTTACCGGCACAATTTTCACGCCACAATGGCTTTCTTTCGTTAAAAATTGAATTTTTTATATCAGTGACCATAGATTTTCCTCAACGTCAAAATCGTCGAGCTGTGACCCGATTTCCTTCTCATTAGTAAAAACTCTCTTTCACATTGTGAGGTGTGAATTCCACTTGACGGTGGTGTAATTAGCAGGGTGAGGATTAACTGGGTCGTCAGAATTTCGTCGGTCCTCGCGATAAAAAAAGGAATTAGTTTATCAATCAGAGGATATAGTTCCCAACAAGTTTCCGCGGCGTTGATCCAATTAAAAATAATTTGGTCGATAAATTACCACAATGACGAGGTCAAATTGATCGAATTAAAATACTGACAATGTTATATCGATCAGTCCAATTGAGTCTCCGTACACACACGCGATGGCCTAATAGCGCGTAATTATTTGCGTCGCGTACTTAAGTAGGTTCGTCAGTGCCCGCGAGAGGCGGGCGGTGAGAGGGGAAAGCCTATGCTTATACACAGGGGCTCCGGGCCAATACCACTCACAGGAATCAAAATTTCGTATTTACAAAAACCATGTACATTTGTATATGGCACGGGAAAAGTATGAATGTTATTTGATTTTACACTTTTTACGCGAAATAAATAATTGCCAAGTGGAAATAAATGTTAATAATTGAGTTTCAAACATTATATATTTCAAGTCGAACAACGGCAACAGCGCAGCCGATAGCAAGTTGGCGAGACTGCTACGTCGACTGCTATGGACTCGCAGGCCGGTTGCATGTTTACATACGGACCGGTATAGAAAGTACTTCATCCACGAATAACGCATTGATATCATGACAACTGACAGTTAATTACTAATTACAACAATGACCAAAATAATAACAAAAATTAGGAAATCAAAAGTTTCCGTTGGGATTTATTTATACGAATTTTGAATATCTTTGAATGTTCGCGCCCCAGTTCGCACGTAATATTTCTAACCCCAACGCCGCGTCATGTCGGGTTCATTGAGTGCGGTGTTTCCAAGCTTCACACGGGCCTCGCCGACTTCGAGCGAAACGTATACACTTTGACTATTATTTTCACTTATTATTTACAAACGCGCTGGTCGAATTCTTCCATCTTCCGTTATTATCTTCGTGAAGGTTCATTGCATCATTTCCATATTTTTTTGTTCAAGTCCTAAAGCGGTTTTCTACGTTATCCGGGTTATACGTATCATTTCGACGAACTCCCGTAAGAACCCGATGGCCTAATAGCGCGTAATTATTTGCGTCGCGTACTTAACTAAGGTACTGCAGACATAAGGAATAAGTGTGGAAGTGTAGAGGTACAGGTATGTACTCGACTGTAACGTTTATGGCTGTGGTTGAAAACCACGACTATGAAGACTCAGAGTCTGCACACCTTTCGGTCAATTAGTATTCTCGACATTTTTCCTCAGGGTACTGCTTAGAAGACTTGGGATTATAGGCACGATTCTGAACCCTGGCGGAGGAATTAACCTGCAACAAGTCTACGCGTTCTTATTTTGCGGAATACGTCACTGACGAAAATTCGCATGTAGTATGTGATCATATCGCGTGTCTAATGGTATAAGGTCGTATGCGCCAAAAAGTTTATTTTGGTGGTAAAAGGTCGTATATTTTTTTTGTGCTTTGCCATTCGCTCTTATAGTGTCCAAAACGCATACATCTATGAAAATTAGCCGAAAGAAAAAATAAAGGTGAAAGGTCGTAAGTACTGGCGGTTACATCCTTTCATTTCTAGAGGGGAAAAAAAAAATCGTGTTCACTAATGATGTATGGTCGTATCCACCATTTTCATTTATATTGTATAATTTTTTTACAAATCCTTTGAAAACCTCTGAAACGTATAGATAAATCAAGTTTCGGACGAAATTCCAAAATTTTTAATTCTCAACAAAAAAAATTAACAAACTAAAGGTATAAAGTCGCATCGATATTTTTTTACTTGTTATACTTTTTTTTATAAAACGTTTAAAAACCTCTGAAACGCATAGATAGATCGAATTTCGGATAAAATTCCAAAATTTTTATTTTACAACCAAAAAATTTGTCAAGCTAAAGGTATAAGGTCGCACCGATATTTTTTTTTACTCATTTTTCCAAAATACTCTAAAATCATGTGAAATGCATAGAAAAATGAAAATTCCGATTCTCAAGATGAGAAAGAATAATACTAATAATGGCGAATGCGACCTTGTACCTTTACCGTGACAATAATTTTTGTTGAATCTCGAAAATTTTGAAAAAATCCCAGATTTTTCATTTTTCTTCGCGTTTCGCATGATTTTAGAGTATTTCGAAAAAATGAGTAAAAAAAATGGCGATATGACCTTTTACCTTTAGCGTTTCAATAATTTTTTTTGAATTTTTAAAATTTTGAAAAAACTTCGGAATTTTCACTTTTCTCCACGTTTCACGTCATTTTGGAGTATTTCGAAAAAAAGAGTAAAAAAATAATATAATGGCGTATGCGACCTTTTACCTTTAGTGAACACAGTTTTTTAATTTTTGGGTTAGAGATGAAAGGGCATAACCGCCAGTACTTACGACCTTTCACTGTTAGTTGATCAATTTTGCAATTTCTACTTTTCTGACGGTATTTTAACATATTTCGCGTAAATACGGAGAAAAAAATTTGACATGCCTTTTTACCTTTACGCGTGGTAAAAAGTCGTACATTGGCGCATACGACCTTATACCATTAGACACGCGATATAGTTTTTTACAGTTGCTCGTCGAGTATGTCACCAAGTATACCGAGAGGATATTGTACACTTGGTCTTCGCAATTCAGATTCCGATTACTTGAAAATACCTCAAATAGCTTTGAAAGACTTTGAGAGCTTTTAAATAACCTGACGAAGTTTCGAAAGATTCTGTACGAGATAAGAGTTTACTTAATTCCAGATTTCATGAAGTTCACGAAAGAATTTGAAATGATCATTCCAAGAGAATAAACACATAAATTCTACAAGATTCGATCATGGAGGGATTAAAAAATAATTTAGATTAGAAAAACTCCAAATTATCTCACAATATTCCGGATGATGACGAGATTTCAAATTATTATAAAAATTCTAAGAGATGGGGAAAAAAATCACAATATCAAAAAGATATCAGAAAGAAAGAAAAGAGGATTTATCCACCTGTGATCCCCCCCCCAAAAAAATCGAGATTATGAAAAACAAAATTGAAATCAACATCATCTCAGTAGTGGATTTTTTCACCCCTTCGGAGATAATACTGAAAATTCGTAAAATAGATGATGGGGAATAAGTAACTCCATTGTCAAGTTCATTTTGCAGGCTCCTCAGCTACTTTGCAGAAAGGCTTGTCACGATAAAGGGATGGGTGGTGAGGCGAAGGGGATGAAAGGCAGTGGACGCATTGTGTTGTGATACCCATCATCCGCTTGGCTAGAGACATCATATGCGAATAGATAATGCACATATATTCTTGGAGATACAGGATCATTCAGAATTCAGAATTTGTGGTGAATATTTTAGAGTGACACGATCCTTGGTCAAATTTCTATCAAAATGTTCATTGATGATTCTTCGTTCGAATTTTTCCATTTACTCATAGCTAGAATTCTTTTTTCATCCATTTCCGTTTCTCGGTATTAAATTTTCCTTGTTCTCACAGCTCATGAAGTTTGTTGAAATTTTTCATCTAGCTATTTTTCAAAAATGAGAGGGAAAGGACAAAAAATTAGTTATCGCTTCCAATTCTATAAAATTGACATGAACGAAAAAAAAATTGCTCTTAAGAATTTGTAGCAAGAATGACGATCCAAAATTTCAATCTTCACTCTACAGACGAAATAAAGGGAAGAAAAAACTACGAAAATTGATTGAACCAGGAAAAAATTGCTGTCAAAACTTTGATCCAATTTTTGCAAAGAAATGACCTCGGAAAATATTCTAAACGAATTCTGAACCACCCCGTATAAGTGGAAATTGATGCGCGGTATCTAGGGACGGCTCGAATTCCAATTTTATTGATTTCTAGCTCGGCCTGTTTCGTGTTTAATATTAGTCGTGGATTCGCTGTATTTTGTGGAAAAAAAAAGGAACGGAGTCGAGAGAACGAAATTCGAGGTATTCAAACCTTGGTGCTACCAGATTTCAGAATTCAGAATAGCAGTTTCGTACTTGAAATTGAATCCAATTCCACCACGTCTACGTCAAACGATTCGATTTGGTATATCATAGGTGAAAAATTGAAAATGCTTCGAAGGCTCGGAAAAGGCGATGTTTCGACAAACCCGGGGGAGAAAAATGGTTCTTGTATGATTGTATGGCAAAGTTTTATCAGATCCGATGAAATTTGATCAAATAAGTTCAGATCTGAGCTCAATTATATAAAATTATGTATATCTGACCACATAGAATATTACAAAACAATGCAAAATCGAAGAACACATAGTTATATATCGTTCTTTAAACTCTGATCATATTTGATCATATTGGATAGAATTTGATATCGTATAATTGGATAGAGACGAAACGGAGATATAATTTTACAGGATTCGATCAAATTCCATCGAATCAGATTGAATTTTTATCCAATTATGAGGAAATCATTTTTTTCTTGTAACGTACGGTCGGCCATCGCGGATTTGCGGAAATTATGAGTGACTGTAACTGGAGTTGAAACGTCACTTTTTCAATACACGGTCAAGAAAAAACATAAGTAAAAAATTCTTGTAAATTCTAATCATCGACACAAGGAAAATCAACATTTTTCAGAAAAATAATTAGCTGAATCTTTAAAAATGGTGATCCCTGAAAAGTGAATCAATTTTCCTCACTCCCCTAATTTAGTTCAATTTAAATGATCATTTGTTCAACAGTCTCATTAGAATTCATTGATTAATTTTCTTTTTTTCTTTCAATCTACTAATCCTCGCCACTGCCCTACTATAATGGCTGACACATCACTGACACGTAATTAATTTTGCAGCAGCTGATTTAATGAGAATATGAAAATATAATAATTATATGAAAATTTTCATATTCCTCAATTTATAGTCTGCCTTTTTTCAATCACAATTCTGTATACAAGGTTCATGAAAGATTGTCAGTTTTCTGGGTTAAAAAATGAATTAGGGTTTCAAAATCGGTTGCTATAATTGTCCTCCTAATCCTCGACAAACATCTCACAGTAATCATTATCAAAATTGTGAAGAAAAATTTCCTTCGATGATTAATTTTAGTCTCCACGTTTATATTCGTTCAAAATTTGGATTCAAGTCAGAATAGAAAAATGACGAAATATCATCAACAAATCTGACTTCAGAATGGAAAGAAAAAAAATTTAGAAAAATTGATCTAAGAATACGATGTGGTTATGAAAATTGCGATATTCATTTTTTACAGAAACTGAAGAGCAAAAATTCGTTTCACAAAAAAAGTGGCTGGGGAACTTTCGAACCCAAGTTTTATGAGGATTTATCCTACAAAATTCATATCGAATTCTGAAACACCCTGGGAAAAGTTTTCTGCGAAAATCCGTATGAATGTATAAATGAGTAAAAATCACGATTTCAGATTTCCCGGCTATCGTAAGACGCTCTTTGACCCTCAGACGACTGAGATAAGCTCAGGGTTCGTTATAAGTCAAAGAGGATTTCGGGCGGATTTTTCTTATCACTGTAATTATTTTTGCAGACATCAAGCAAAAGAAAGATCCTTGATTCAAGTGCTCATCCCTTTTGGAAAGCGAAATGAATTGATGATTCGAAGCTTGACCGAGTAATTCTAAGTGTGCGTTATAATTAAAACCCGGAACTTCCCTTCTTGATTAAAAAGCTGAGTATAATTCCTCTGAGCAAGAATGAAAAAATTTCGAAATTTTATACCTCTAGTCTTCTATCGTTATGCAACGAACCGAACGCAGTTCAATTCCATTACAGGTACCGTACATGTTCATGCAATCGAGGCAAAAGGACTCGCGAAGCCCTAGGCGGGAAATTGGAATTAAATTTTCACTTGATTACATGCGATATCAAAATTACGCAATATTCTCGGAGGGGTTTAATATACTCATTAAAATGGAAGAAGAATTATCGACTTTGACGATTATCATAAAACCGATAAAACTTCCAAAGGGGTTAGAGTTAGATGAACATAACGATTTCAATCGGTAAGGTGACTCCTCTGATGGAAATCAAGTGGAAAAATTCATCAGTTCAGGAATTCAGTGCAACGTCACAAATTAATTTGCATCTTAAAATGCGTAAAATGAATATAAGGGAAATTGGTTTAAAAAAATGGCGATATCTTGATGAATCTGAAAGAATCCCAAAGTCTTTTTGGAAGTCAGAACAAACGTGATATTAAAAATCACGAGTCAGATAAAAATTGATGAGGCAAAATCATTGGTCAAGCTCATATATTATATGAAACTATATTTCAGCCTCTACAAAACTGCACCAAGACCATGCGATCAATTTACGAGAACGTCGTGGCGCCAAGGTGGCTAATTAACACGATCATTCACTTCCGCAAAGATAAATGGTGAGAATTAGTCGGATAATAGAAGTTTTAACCGTAAATTCCACCTGTTGAATTCTTATGGTATTTCACCCGAGCTGCGGGGTAGATAGAGGAGAACCGGGGTAAGACGGACCAGAAGTCAAAAGTATCTCAAATCAAATCCAAAAAATACGTTTTTACGTTTTTTCCTACGATTGTTGAAGAACAAAAAACGACTCGCTCGAATCTAATAGCCAACAACATTTTTTTTTACATGAGAAATTAGGAATCAAAGTCGATCTGATCTGATTGAATGTATTTTGAGATCCTTGACTTGTCTGCTAAAATAAAGAAGCCGATTTTGGGAAACATAAGAGACTTTGAACTTTTTGGTCCGTTTCGCCCCGTTTTTCAATCATGTTTTCTGGCATATGACTCTAATGACTTTACTGAATCGAATATCAATTGTGTCTTAATGCGATTTCCCAAGATTGATATTCTGCAAGCTCTCTGTCAGCGCGGAGTCGAACTCAATAAAGTCTTTACACGTCCAGATCAGAGGTAATGGTCCCCGCAATTACATACAGTTCAGTCTAATTCTAATACAAATGGGCAAAATCCAGTTCGCAGTTAGTCAACGTGAATGCGATGGGCCTTCAATCGATTCTGACCTGAAGTCTGCCGCCAAAGAGGGAAGGTCAATTATCGGAGAAGACGAGTGCAGAGATAGGTCAACGGGGTCAGCCCACAGGTCAGAAAATACTGACCACAGAAACGCGATTCGATCCCATGACAAGCAACCGCGAATCACTATTCCGATATCGAACCCATTTCATTCGCAGGAGTGTGTTATCGTAAGGAGATACGCGAGCTTTGAGAGTTTGGAAAATCTTTTTAGAAAGATACTGAGGCGATGTCGAGATGATTGAAGAGACACTTTACAATTTACAATTAACCTCGAGACTGTAATTTTAGGATTGCGGATTACAGAGCGGAGACACGATTAGATATGGGAGAAAAGCTCAAAGAGGCAACCCACTGGGAGGGGATAACCTACGCAGAAATATCGAACGAGCTTCTCATTTTACAAGTGGAATTTGTTTACTTGAATTTTGAACACCGATTTTCGGCTCAGTTCATAGTGTAGAAAGTGATTCAGACTAGTTAGGAATAATTAGGATTCAAATTTCTACATCAATCTAGTGGAAAAAAAATATTCAAAGTGCTTCAATTTTTAAACTTCTTTGAAATATTGTTCCTTAGCCATTTTTTCTTCTTCCAAAATCGCAATTAAATTGACAGAAAGAAAGTGAAAAAGTGCAAATACATTTTCTTGAAGGATAGAAAGTGACTCCAAAGATGTATTATAACCACCGAAAAATTGAATCTGTTTTATTTTCTTCAGGAATTGAAAATAAACACCAACGATTGAAGACGAACTTTTCCTTTTATTTTCATGCTGTTGAATATTTAAGACAATTTCTTTCAATAACGCCGTTGGGGCTTCGTCGTATAATTTTTTTCAATAAAGTTTGCAGCTTTTACAACAAACTTTTCAGAAGAAAGAGGATTACGTGATTTATGAATAACAATCGAATGTGGAAGAGCTTGAATAAAATGCATAATACTCGCTTCGAGTTGTGATTTCATGAAAAATTGAACCGTCAATAATTCATTGATGATTTTTCCAACCGTCTTTGAAAAATTTGAACAGAAAATTCATTGGGTCGATTCCTTACTTCAAATATAAGTACAGAGCTATTCAATAATTGAGTAAATGACCAATTATGTGGAAAAGAACCGGCTATAAACTCACAATCAGTTTCACATGTACTTCCAATTATGTATATAAATACAGTGGGACGTTCTCACATGTCGACATGGTTCTGCGAAATGGCAGAAGTGGCGAAAGGGTGAATAATTTGGTTCACGCAATTCGCACCACCGGAAATAATCAAAGAGTGTAAATGTAAATCAATTGAAATTAGAAGATTGAAAATTCTCCAATTATGAAATGTAACTATAATAGCCTTGAAAATGACTGAAAGCCATGAATTAATCAAATCGCCAGGAGTATTCAATATGATGAGCAAAAAAAAAATTGCATTCTGATGAAAATTGGTACTTGAAGGTTTCTTGGGTCGTTGATCACAAATCTAAAGTCAGATTTGCAAAATTCAAAATGATACTTGAAAAAATGTTCACAATCTTCAGATTTCGATTACTAACTACCCAAATGTTTTTTGCTTTCGTTTTGTCGTTGAATTTTCGAAAGTTCGAACCAAATAATGATATTTTTGAGTACGAAGGCTGCCACAATTAGCTTGTTTTTCAACGAAGACACGCCATATGCTTTTGGGGAGGTAAAATCAGTCGTACGTAATGAATGAATCCCAATATGAGGCCCACGTCTCAATTCGACGAAGCTTCACCTGGCACCTTTTCAGAATATATGAAACGAGGAGAATCCCCAGCTGCCAGTATGATACGAATGGAAAAAAGATTGAAAGATCCATGTGAAAATTCGCCGACTAACAATAAGAGACGACGAATATATGGGCACATTATGCATGGGCAGAAATCCGGAAGAGCAAGATACGATTCCCTATTCGAAGAGATAAGAAAAAAAATCTGGGGGACCTTATGTTTGTTGGAGCGAGTGTTAAAAAAAAGTCCGATATAAGTAGAATGAAAAAAGACCTGCAAAGTTGAAAAGGAATTGCGCAGGAAAAAAAAAAGAAGAAAACTTATAACTCAAAAGTTTCGTGTTTGAATTTGATTCGGAGAGTGAAAAATAGACGTGAATTTCGCACACAGGATTCTGATTCGGCATTGATATTCCAGATAAAACAGGGTGCAGGGGAGGGGGGGTCACACATGTGAATATAGGTACTCGACTGTTACTTAAATTACCATAAACTCTGATCAATCTGAATCTGCTTAATTTCACTCGATCAGCACGATTTTGTATAAAGTATACATATATTCGAAACCCGTTGGTAGCGTTTTTTAATCAGTTAAGTTCACTCGTGATTTTTAAATATAGTTTTATAATTCTTTTTACTTCTTCATATTTTCAGTATAATTTGTTACTTTTTTGTTTGGTTTTTTTTTATCGTCAAACTTTCGCTACTCTTCATTAAAGCCATTCTACCATAAGCATTTTTTTTTTTTTTTAAATCAGGCACAGGAGTTTATATCCTTGTGCCGTATATGTATTTTATACACGGATACTATATATATACGTACGATATACTTATATGAAATTTCTTTTTTTTCTAGATTAAATTGATAATATCGATTCGAAAAATAATCGTTTTTCAAATATTGGTTACATAGTCGTCATTTTAGAAATTCAAAATTACGAGACTATGATTTAATAACCGCACCGCGAAGTGTGTAGGTAGGTGCGATAATTGATATGTAAATAAATTTTCGCTATTATCAGACGGTTAATACGATGATAATTAATCACATTGTATTCGGTCACCGCGGGATTAATTCAAACTCATAGTTTATGTCACGGTTCGAATGATCGATTGATTTATAGTTTAATTGTAAGATAATATCGATTGATTGATTATATTCAAGCTTGTATTAAAAAAAAACTGTTTTCGATTTCAGAATGAAGAAACAAAATTGAAAAAAAAAGACGAACACTGTGGATTATTTGAAATGAAACCGCATGTTGACTCTGTCAAAAAATTTTATGACCGGAAATGAAACCGATTCGTTGATAATTAACCGTATAATAAATTTGAACAAAAACAAAATTTCGACAAAAAATCATTGAACAAAAAGTGATTAAATTTCCGCAAACACATAGTCGATCCGAAGTCACCGGCGCACTGACTGACTCTCCGTCACCTTCGGAATCCGCTCGAGCATGGCCGACGAAGCGTGAGCCGCCTCACGTGTGATCGAAACGCGACGTGCGTACACGACCGTTTTTTTTCTTTTTTTTTTTTACACGCCCCGGGTCGGTCCCCCTAAAAATGCAAATCCCCTTATCTCTTCATTCTCTCCTTTTTTTTTCTTCGGGGGAAAAATAAATTTTTCCAAATGTCGTTTGCAAATTTCCCTAAATCTAGTCCTTTCACCCTCGAACGCGTGGCTCTACGATCACAGAGGGTGGTTTGCCTGCCTCCTCGCGAGGGAGCGGCTCGCTGGCGACTGACATCCCCTTCGCGCTCCGACGTGGATCGCGAGCGCAGACGCCTAAAAGACTGATTTGCAAATTAGTTATCTTTGCATTTTTTTATTTTATTATTTTTTTTTTTACTCTTTGTTCAAATCGGTTTTTTTTCTACCTCGACTTCACCCAGTCGGTCTCATCGCCCGCATTCACCTGCGGCTTCGACCACGTGTGTATAAATGAGGGAGAGTTCAAGGAACAGGGTTGTTTACCCTGAGCAAGAACCGGGGGGGTTGAAGGATTTCAGAAAATTTGATTTACCCGACCATTGGATCAAATTTAATTGAAATCGGTTCAGTAGTTTGGTTTTGAAGTCGGTTTTTTTGTCATCCTAGTCTGAGAGTGGAAAATTTGATACTTTCATACATTTCATACAATTTGATACAATTCATGTCTTTGGTGTTATAAATTGAGTGTGAGAATAGAATTGTACCTTTTTATTATTATTGTTATTATTATTATTATTACCATTACATCCTGAGTCTTGAGAAACGGTACCGGAAGTGAAAAAAAAAGAAGTTTAGGATTGAAAAATTCATAGAAGTATAGAAAAAGAGTGGGTATAAAAATTCAGAATTTTTTCCCTCAACAACATCAGTTGACCCAGGGGACGGAAACGAGCCGAGGGAAAAAAAGGGAAGTGGGTCAAGAGTGGGAAGTAAAAGAAAAATTGACTGCTGCAAAAAAGGGGTGAAACATTCCTTTGAGCGGAGAATTTTATTCTCAGGATATTTAAAATCCTGTAGAATTTTATTCTAATCCCTCAAATCACTCAGACTTTTTGAAGAAGTACGTAGTACTATAATCGCGGGTTGATGATCATGTATTTTGGGTGTGAATTGAATCGAGGATTCGAATGAAAATGGGAAGTGTCAGTCATTTTTTTTTCTCATTCATTAGAAGACTTCGAAGGTTGAGAAAATGCCAAATTCCTCAATAATTCTATGATAATCAGTGGCAATGAGTGTCAATTCAAATAGTAGCACGATTAACAGGATTGAAAATGTTCACTGTGGTCTAACATCAGAGATACTCTCTCAAAAGGATCGTCATTCTCTCGGAAGTATCTGCAGTGGGTTAGTCTACGTTATTATAACCATATATCTCGATTATATTGCCAATTTGTGACTCGAGTTTCTCGGATTGGTGACAATAACGTCACTTCATTGATGGAGAATCCAATTATCACGGTGCCGCTAAAAATATTGTGTGATAATAAATTGAGAGAAATCTTCATAAAAATTTGAGTAGTGTGCTTAGAGGGAATTGATTTTTTTTTCTATCTCTTGAAAATAGAAGTCTTTCGAAATTTCATAATCGCTGCTTTTGAAGCTTCAATCCACTTTGTCAAAGATTTTTCATACTCTCCTTTTCGGTTTACTGATTTGAATTTAGTTCTACCAAAGTGAAAACTGAAGCTACTAAGAAAAGCTCGTTCTACTTCACATTGTACTTCGATTTTCACAAACATGAACATTTGTTTGAAAAATTATTATTCCAACGTGAAAAACTTCGACCAACAAAACAATAAAAAGGAAAATAAACTAATTAGAATACAAAAAATTAGGAGTTTATATCGAATTATTTTCTTTTATCGATGTGTCTGAAGTTGAAAAACTCAAAATAATTAGAAATAATGTTTTACTTCTTTATCGTTAAAATTGATAATTGAACGAATGTCACAGAAAATGTAATTTCGAGTGACGTCATATTGTTGTAGCTTTTAATATGTTATAAATCACCTTCTTATAAGTTTATCAAATTTATATTCCACTGAACGTTTATCTGAGCTGATGTCACGGGTCTGATACATCATTAAAAAAAAATTCCATTTCCCGCAGTGAAAACGTCAGTCATATAACTTCCGAGATGATAAAGGTCACTTTGAGTTTACAAAAATAATTCCAACGAAGTGGCAGGTGAATGGAAAAAAGGCAAAACGAGGAGGAAGCCATTCGGGAAAAAATCGGATAGAGACTCTGAAATGCGAAACTGACGTGCATCGTGATTCGATTGTCCATTGTTCGAATCAACCGAAGCTACATTGTCAGTGGTTCAGGGTTCACGGAGTATAGATATCGCGGTCCGGGTTGTCGAAAGCTAATTAAAATCGATGGACGGTGGATTCCTTCGGTGCCGAAATTCGTTACCGAATGAAAGTGGCCGGTCGAGCGTGACTGCAAAAAGCAAGATATAACTTTTTCCAGTAGCATTATCGTCCAGAGATCCCGAGATTGGTCAGAGAGACAAAGTTTATTTCCCCCAGACAACAATTCCAGGTGGAAAAGAGAGATACCGGAAGTTGATTAATCCGAAGGTCCCATCAAAATTAAGGTTAAATTGCCTGAGAAAAGAAGCACCGAGAAGATAAGAAAATAACGAGGTGAGATGAGCCGGGACTCGTCACTTTCTGACAATATTTTCCAGGAAATAAATCAGAAGGTGAAGATCGTTATTCCGACATTCTTTTTTTTATCCTGTGGAGAAATTTTGATCGACAGTTAATTGGCAATTTTTCGTTTCTTCTTCAGACTTGTGATTTCTGACATCTTTTAAGTGTACGAAAAAGCCTATAGAAATATTTATGTAAGGATTGACAGATTCCATTAGCGTCGAATCTCTACTGGATGAACTACTATATGTTCATTATTTATTTTATTTTTTTTTTGTCAATAACAGAACGGAAGAAGTGATATCACACATTGAAATTCATAAAATTTATCAGGAATGTTATCGCAACTTCGAATTATCTCACTGTTGAATTCTGACTCAAAGTTATGAACGATTTTGTTTAAAAAATATATTCTGATCTTGCTGTAATATATCTGACAGGGAATTGAGTAACAGGTACAAAAATGTACAGAAATAGGAATTATTTCCACCATTAAACTCTTTTTTCAATATTTGTTTAATCCCCCTAAAAGTGGGGTTACAATTTTCTCAGATATGTATTTATTTTATTTTCTCATAATTTTTTGTCCATCGTCAATGAAGAAATGTATCCGTTAGTTCTTTACTCCGAATGAAGACGAATAAATCAAACTAATCCTTTACTGTAAAAACTGTGCAAGTACAAAATGGAAATGAAACTAAAAAATTCGTTCACCTAATGATTCAATTATTAATTCTCGAATAAATAACATTTTTGCTGCCAGATTTCTACCCAATAGGAATTTTACATCAAGTAATTTTTATATTGAAGAAAAAATAATTTTGTATCAGTTCTTCTCATTCAGAATTTAGGAGAAGTGTCAAATTATAGAAAAAAAATAAGGAATCATAATCGCAAGAAATTTGTCTTGAAGAATAAAAAACAGTCATAAAAATTTGGATCCTAATTTGAAAGAAATTGATAAAAAAAATTATCTGAACGGGAGAAAACAGAAAAAAAAAAATTGTCACACGCCAAATAGTCACGATAAGGTTTGCTCTGAATTTTTTATTTATTAAGGTCTGCAGAGCTCGAGTAAGTACGAGATGTAAAAAAAAGATATGAAAGATAGTTTTATCCCCGCAAAATTTACATCAGGGATTTAGCAATTCATGTCGTGACGAACCGACGACGCGACGCGGACGTTCTTGCAGTAAGTTTGGGCGGGTAACGAGGCGTTTGAAAATTTATGAGCGTGGATGATTTCGGGCATATATATATATATATATATATATAGTATATATTATATGCGTTATAAATCCTCTCTACGATCCAGACGGTGATGATGGTTTAAAATCTCATACTTGAACGTGACTGATGGCTATAAATCCCGCCTGAGTTTTTCCTTTTTTAGGGAAAAACTGAACCGCGAACATTTAACACTCGAAAATCACGAGGAAATTAGTGAAAAATCGATAGGAAACTGTCGGAAAGTATTGACCTTCTGTTATGTCCAGTTTGACCCTCCGTGGTTTGCACCCCGGGTCAGAACGACCGCATAATCAACCCTGGAAATTGGGCAGAGCTGTGCGTTAATTTTATGGGATAAAATCGAAAATTGCAAGAGTTTCATTTTTTTTCAAACACCTTCCAGATTTTTTCACAACGTTTTAATGCACGAAGGAAGCACTGTTTCGATGAAAAGAAAATTCTGGATTCATGGATTCCCACGGTTGATTATGGGGTCATCTTGACCCCCATGTGACCAAGGAGGGTTGAATAAATTCAGAAAGTCTGATGACCGCTTCCCGTGACCGGAAGCAATTACATAGTCGAGTTTGGGAATCAGTGGAAGTCACTGGAAATCGCTGTAATTATTTAGGTTAGGTTAGGTTAGGGTTAGGTTATTTACCACGAGTCTCATGAACTGGAAATCACTGGAAATCGTTAGAAATCGTGAACACATAATGAACATCGCAATTATAATATTGTCATGGCCGACCAAAGCTCGGAAACCTGTTTCACATGATGAGATAAATGAATGATTTTTGTATCAGAACATGTCGAATATCGATCAGAGGGTCACTTGGATTTTTGTAACTCCCCATGTACTCGAACGCAGACGGAATTCGACGCTAGCGCTTCGGGTGGCGGAAAACGGAACTTTCGGTGCGAAAAATCGAGCACACGGATTCGACCTTATCAAATGACACAATTCGCGCCAATACAAAGAATCTTCCAATCACGGTCGAATCCTATCCTGCCATTTTCAGCTACCGGAAGTCCAATTTACCTTTTCTCGTTTTTTTTCACAAGATCATGCGATAAGCGACTTCATGTCATTCATTCGATTCAATGTGATTTGAACCCTTCAATGTCACTCAGGTGCCAATTAACCCATATCTGCAGATTTTGGAGGTGGATATCTGGAATGATTGGCTTAAATTGAGCTTATTGTATTTGGCGAAGGGTTGAAACATCTCCAATTGATATACAGAGTGATATTTAGTCGGTGTTACACTGTTGGAAAAATTTGGTGGTAAACGTATGTTTCATCAAGTAAAAAGCCTTTCGGAATGGTACGAAATTCATGAAAACTGACCCAAAAAGCTTTCATGTCAAGTGTCTCGACGCTGAAAAATTGAATCCGATAAATTTCCAAGCTCTGAATCTTCTTCTTCTTCTTCTTCTCCTTATGGCTATCGCCTGTCTGACATAAGTCTAGGCATGTGCCAAAAGCTCTGAATCGCCGAAGATAAGATAAGCCGTGAAGCCAAGAAATCGAAATGATCAGAAGGCACATGCTTCAGCCTCCGATTCTTGAATGGATGAATCAAATGAAAATTCGGGGAGGCTTAAAGGGTAGGATGGGGTCTGAAAAATGAGCTTTTCGAGATTGAATCTCCTCGGTTTGATCACTCCGCTGCCTTTCCATAAACGCTGCTGAGGGAGTACGAAATTGTGCGGAGTCGTTTAAAAATCGAAACACACACCGCAAGGGTTCGCCTCGAGGAGTTGAGACGGTGTTGACATCATCCGCCGAGATGCATCCTCGATAAACTGCATCTAGGCCACAACATGTCTTTCTTTGGTACTGCAGCATGTTAACGTGAAGAAGAGCTAGTCATGTGGATATATTTACACCGGCGGTACATGGACTGCTAAGTGTACCAGAGTACATGGCTACATACGTATGTAAAAGCTCCGCTAATTAATCTCTTGGCTGTTATTGACATGAGGATATCGAGTTGAGACTGTATCCTTCGAACGGTTTATTCCACACGCAAAACTGTGAAAACCTTTATTGTAGGGAATTTTAAGAGCTTCAAAATTAGTCCTTATCAATTTTCACATAGGATTGACCGAAAGTCAGATATCGATAAAATATTGAAAACTGTTCGAATGGATTGGATAGTACCTCGATACTCAAATTGGATTTTTGAAGGGTTACATCATAGGTGTGGGAATTATTGCAGATGTACAGCGAAATGAGCTTAATTATTGTATTGCGTTTATTATTAGGCCTTTTTTTCAATTTCAAGGCTGAGTGCGAAAAGGTTCTGGATTTTAGTCAGGTATTTAAATATTGACTGTTCACTCAGCGAATGTAGACAATTTTATGATTTCAACTTCAAGGAGAAGGATGTTAAGTGAGCTCGATTTACATAAGATGAAATAAATTTTTTGATCCTTCGATGACGCAGGAAACGTAGGATTCATTGAGCCGAGAAGTCGTGGAGAATATTTCCGAATGATTGGAGTGGATTGGAGCGGAAATTTTTCTTTGGAAGAGTCGTTTTCATGTTTCGACTGTGGAAAAATACTTGACGTAAGATGCTTCAGGAACATTCCAGCCATAGATGCACCCTAACCCTGGCAAGTATGCCCTACAGATCTTTACTGATCACAAAAATACCGCCAACTCGAAAAATATTAAAATACCCAGCCTGTAGTTTTTTACTCAGGAAATTTAACCCAATCGACGACAAGTTTGAGCACATTATATCTATTAATATCATAAGATTTGAAGCAAGAATAGTAATTTTCTCCTCATCCTGTGAAATGTGAGATGTCACTGGAAGAAATTCGAAGAGTGATCTTTCGTAGAGAAATTTGCCTCGTCTATTGCTCTTTTAATATATAATTGAATTCATCCTCCAGTTTGAGTGCATTTTCATATAGAGCTTCCCACAGCAGTAGTCGAGAAATGAATTATTGGTATATACTTTCTGTGGCTGGTGCTTATGCTGCCTATCCTGTCTTCGAATAACGTTCTTCGAAAGTATTTCTATCACATTTTTTTTATAATCTTCTCATAGCGATGTATCCTTACAACAGTTTTTTAGTTTTCTTTGCTCAATTTCAATTTTTATTCCGAAGTGATTTCATAAAACTCCAGTTGTTACAAAATGGCCTGTAGAGCAAATAAATACAAAGGCGACAAATGTTCTGAACACAGGTAGTCAAAAGAAGAAGAGGACTTTTATCAGTGATCCCAAAGTTTCATCAAATCGCAATTACTGCCCGTCCACTGAGGTGAATTTGGTGATATTCACTGTGTCGTCAAAAGGGTTAATTGACTCGAAAATTGAAACCGTTTGGTCCAGTCCGGAACCGCGGAAATTGCAGACGGCGAATCACCGTTTTTTGGGGATCCCTCGTCTCTGAAAAATACTGGACACTAAAGTGTCGGAAATTGACGACAAAAATGTCAAAGTTTACGCGAAGGTCCTCAACGTCGGCAATAAGATTCCCGTCCGAAGCTAATTCCAGTGCTCATTCGTTCGTAAAGTGCGTCAATAAAGTAACTGCGGTCGTCGATAAATTTAACGTTTTGGATTTTCATCCTCCATTCCCCCAATTTGGTGAATTTGAGGTCCACTCACTTAGCATCAGACGGCTACGAGCTGAATTAAAATTTCACTAAATTCGTAGCATGAAATTATCCCTGTAAATGAAAAACTCAGACGAAGAAGAAGGAGAAGATTAGATTTGGGGGCTGCAGGGTTCGTCTGGCATGGATGAAGGAAAAAAAAAGAAAAATTGAAATTCTAACGATGTGAATAACTTCGAGCTTCATCGAATGTTTAACAAATTGCCTAAAAATGTCGATCAATCTGAATTCGACTCAAATAACAGCCAGCATTCGTCATTCACTGCAAGTTCGATAATTTTTTATCCAATTATCGCCACCAAACACCAAACTATGGCAGCTTGTGTTCGCAGCTTCTTGACTCCAGAAACGAATGGGGTTGAACTCGATGTAGCCTGCAACGATATATTGTAGCGGGAAAATTTATGGAGAACGTATTCATCCCTCTAGCTTTTGCGTCGCACAATTTATTGTGCACACACCTTCCTCGGCGAGTACAACGTGTCAACGTGTCGCGAAATTTTCCTCGAGTCAGCCCTTCGACTATTGATGAAAGCTTAGATGTATAGAATTTTGTTTTTATTACGCATGCATGAAATAGTATATTGTGTGATAAGTGCGGAAAGAAGGCGATATCCGATGAGTGTGAAGTTTGTAACACGAGCGAAGGCGAGCAGCCAGCATTCAGGCGAGTCGAGTGTCGTTCACTCACGAGCCGCAGGCGAGTGCGGGATGACACGAGACGAGTGTGAATGCTGTGCGAGCCGAGCGAGTGATTCAAACTTCACACGAGGCAGATGTCGCCTATCCGCACTTATCGCACACCATATTTTTTATAACTCCTGCGGGAAAGCTTGATTTGAGATACAGACGAATAACATCTGACAGATGAGCAAATGGCCGACCATAACCAACCCGAAGTTAGGCGATAATCTAGGTTGACACATCGCTGCCGCCTGGGGCGCCACTTCGCGGACGCTTGGACGTTGCCACCGACCGATGGCGCTACTGAACGACTGACTTACTTCAAAGTGCGCATGCGTGATAGTGAAGATATGTAGATTGCTTGAAGTGCGCATGCCTGTTGGTGAAAAAATGATGATAATGCACGATGTGCGCCTGCGCGATAGTGAAGAAATATTACTTTTTTTCACTCATCTGAAAAGGGGCCCTTTCTAAACCAAACACAGGCATCGAAAATCAAGCTTTCCACGCAGGTGTTATAAAAAAGTTTCTTGTTTCGCCGTGCGGAGCGGGTATATTCTGGCACTTTTCTGACGCTTACGTCGTCAATGGCAACGTAACACGCCGGACCTGCGCACTTCGTTTTGCGCATCTCCAGCGTGCACAACAAGATTCTTGTCGCGCACGGCGTGCAAACAAGAAACTTTTTCATGCATTTGTAATAAAAAATACTGTTCGTTACGAGGGCAAAATGAGGCGTTGAGGCTCGTGCGATGTATTCAGCACTCACCTCCGTCTCGGCTCCGGCTTCGCTCGGCGCCTACGGCGCCTCGCTACACCTCTGCCTCGACTACGGTTCGTGCTGAAACATCGCACTCGGCCTAACAACGCCTCACATTTCGCCCTTGTATCGAAATGTACTATTACTGGGTTTTTGTTCGGGATTAGCCACTGATTGACTGAGGAATCACAACGTCATTTGTCAACAGGATTTAATTAGAGTGGAGGCGAAGGTGTTAGTAGAGCTTTAATCTATCGGATTGAACGGCTTCCAGAATCGGAATTTCCTGGCCTGGGTACCGGCTGTGTGGAAGCCAGATAAATTCTTGAACGAGGGATAATCCGCGGATAAATATCATGTACACCAGTTTAACTTTCATTACCGTTCATTCACGATACTAAAAATAGTCAACGATAAATAGTCCTCCCACGATCGGTGCAATGATTGGATTTACATCAAATATCCGGAAAATTCATATTCATTTTTGTATTCATTTGATATTCATCTTCGTATGGATTTCATATTCTTGTTCATCTTATTTCACATTCATTTACATATTCATGAGTTTCTTAGTCTTTTTCATATTCATTTTGATATTCATTCTTATATTCATTCTCATATTCATTTGATATATTCAATTATTTTTATATCCCTTTGATATTAATTTCTATATTCATTCTGTCATATTCATTTTGATATTCGTTTTGATATTTATTTGCATATCCATCTTCATTCTTATATTCAATTCATATTCATTCTAATATTCATTTTCATATTCATCTGATATTCATTCATTCTGTCATAATCGTTTTCATATTCATTTTGAAATTCATTCTCATGATCATTTTGAAATTCATTTTGATATTCATTTTCATGTCCATCTTCATCTTCATGTTCATCTTCATTCTTATATTCAATTTATATTCATTCCCATACTCATTTTGATATTCATTTTTATATCCATCTTCATATATTCATGTTCATCTTCATTCTTATATTCAATTTATATTCGTTCCAATATTCATTCTAATATTCATTTCCATATTCATTCTGCCATATTCATTTTGATATTCATTTTCATATCCATCTTCATATTCATGTTCATGTTCATTCTTCTTTTCATTTTCATATTCATTTTCATATTCATTTTCATATTCATATTCATTTTCATATTTATTCTTAAATTCAATTCATATTCATTCGAATATTCATTCTAATATTCATGTTCACCTCCATTTTTATATTCAATTCATATTCATTTTGATCTTCATTTTTATATTTCATTCAAATTCATTCTAATATTCATTTTCATATTCGTTTTCATATTCATTTTCATATTCATTTTGACATGCATTCATGTTATATTCATATCAATTTTTAGAATCATTCACATTATTTGCTACCTAAATTATCGCTTGTAACCGTACGAGAAAATCAGTGGCAAAGGCACAATAAGCATTGCCAAAGTTCTCTGTATTGTTCAGGCGGAGTTTCAACAGCATGAAATCGTGATTCCCTAAGCATAATGAGTCTCTCACTCAGGTAGAGATTTTCTTCTTAAGCATTCAAGACCCGCAAGTCATTACCGAAGCGAGTATATCTGAATGACAAATGAGAAGATCCGCATGTCGCGATTCTTCGCTAAATATTTTCCACAGACAATTAGTGAATGCTGATCGACGACGCGTATGATTCGACTTTTATGGATCCACATGCACAAGAAATCAGTCCGATGAGTGATACGAACAAAGTAAAGAACTCGTGCTCAAATTTTTTGCACGTGAATCCTCCAATTTATACATGAACATTTTGTGAAAAATGTCGAGTTTTTGAATACTAGCCAATTTCTGATCCTGCTTCAATGGACGTTTTCCTTCGGAGTCGAGCAGAAGAGATAGGCGTACGACTGAAAAAACGCGAGATAAAATACCGCAGATCGATCCACTGCACGTGGGACAAACGGCCCAGGAGATTAAATACTTTATTCTTTCTCTCATTGCTTTCATCTGATGGATTAACCTGAACCGCTGGCACGTTTGTCCCTGGGGATGGTGAATAAACCACCGGTACAATTCTCTCTGTATCTCAGTGTTTCATTATTGTTCCAATAAATATCCATTAGATCGGTGCTGGTCCGAAAAAGCTTTGGTCCAGATGGAAATTCCCGAAAGTTTCGCACTCTTCGGGTTCTATTTCATGACCTCATCCGCGCCCCGATCTCGGCGAGAATTAATATCTGGCTCGGGTTTATTGGTGCGAGTCTCGCTGACCAAAGTGACCCTTTTTAATTACCGCGTCGATTCGCAGATTTAATGCTTCGACTGCTCTAATAAATCGAAATTCATTTATTCCTCTTCCAACGTGCCTGAATACCGCGCTAATGCCGATCGCAATTCGTATGTGGAACGCGAACTTGTATTTAATGAGCCTCGTTTCACGTTTGACATTCATTGAGGTGGACTTCCGGTGGCGTCTATCCAGCACGTCGTTCAATGCTTGTAGTCGCGTTTTGCGGATAACGATCGACGCTGTTTCGCTTCCGTTAGCAAACATTGCGAACGGAACGGGTAAAATAAAGGAAATTTCACACTTGGGAGAAAAATCACGGAAGATTCACACTTTCTTTTCATTTGAACAAACGTTGCAAGCTTCACGCTCCTCAGACGGCCATCCGGTATCGCAGTGTATATCTTCGCTACCGGAAATTTAATACGAAATATAATTGGAGAACTGTGCTCGAGTTGGATATAACGATCATTAAACAGTCGGATGAAGGTATAAGTATAATACCGAGTAATAAAAATGAAAATAAAAATAAGGATGGATATCCTCGACTCCGACAATCCGGTCGCGGTCCTCCGCCTCTGGAAGCGGTATGGGGGTATCTTTTTCATCCAGACTTACTTCGCCATTACACTTTTGGTGAGACTCGGATCTCTTCGGGGTTTCGGATTTCACCGAGATTCTAGAAGATTTTCATAATCTCTTAGTCGAGGATGTAGATAAGAGCCCCCCCAGCCCGGCTCTGAGTTGAGTGAGGGTGTTTCTTGTTTAAAACAAATCGTCGAGGGGTAAGAAGCGCGCGGCTTGCACCAAGTGAATATAAAATTTCGCTGACTAGAGGAGCTAAGGCGAGCTTCTAACGTTTCGACGAGATAACTTCGCGGTACGATGGAAAAATCCACGGTCTATGTATAATCTTACTTGAGCTAACGAACCCGGTTCAACGAGCGGTATAAAAATACGGGAAAAATGAAAATAAAACAGACAGGATTTAACAAAACTTATTTATAACGGGGAAAAATAACTCTGAAACTAATATACAGCCTCAGACCGAAGTTATTTCATATACTCTACTACGTTGGATACGTGAGGTTTCTTTTTTTCCTTTATTTGCTTCCTTTATGAGCTTCTAAACTCAGATAATTTCGAGGATTTCAGGAAAAATCATCAATATAAGTTAATAAATTAGGTTTTGTCTTATACAGCGTTTGAATTTCGCGGTAAGCGCATCGTACTTTACGCCCACTGGTGGCGCTACGGTCGACGATGCTCAGTCTCAGATTTAGGATAGCGAGTTCATCATATTTGAGTGATATAACGATTTTTGCACATTTTTGTGCAGTTATTGTTCAATTGATCTAAATCATGGTGCCTGCAATAGTAAAAAAATGAATCGTAACAGACTTAATAATTTTTCATTGAACTATATCTAGGTCCAAGCCAATATATTTTACTAGACCCGAAGGTCGATAAGTCCGATGGATTTTTCTAGTAACGACTTTATGTTCCTTGGGGTAGTGACACCGCGTTGTATTACAGCGATCGAACTATCGTAAAAGATTCATGGATGAAACCAACAAAAATAATGGCAGCAAATATCGATTTTTGCCCCCTGACTTTCAGCCTTCCAATAATTTCTATTTTTAGTCCATTTATTGAGGAGCACGTCATCGAACATTGTTAAGGTTGACTATTCCTGATGTAATAATGGAAAGCTGGTGAGGCGAGATTCTCGTTCGTCAGTTTGAGCAAGAACACGACCGAGGTGGTTGACGTAATTTGTGCTGAATTAATTATAACCTGACTCGACGACTTGATTACTGATTCTATTAACGGGGGCTGGCTTTACATACGTAGTGAGTGACAGTCTTCCAGGGACGTCAATATCCTCGTCAAATCATCAATGAAATTAATCTCCGGCACCCAATTAGCTACAACATGTTTATACACCCATATGAAATCGTTAGAATCCCAATTAAAAAACGAGAATACAAATTATCATAATTTGTTCAATAGAAATTATCGGCGTGATACGAGATCCTCAAAAATATATCTGCACTCGAATTTTAGAAATCAACGGTTTGAATGAGAATCAGGTGGAATTATTCGCGGCACTCGCATTGGTTTGACATGCAGCGCCAGTTAAGATCCTGTTAAAAGTTTGTCGTGTATTCCCGACGTCATCCGTTGGTAAAGAAGAAGACCGGCAGTCACTTATCGCGTAAGATAAGCAAAGAACTTGACGTCCCGATCTACATTGCCGACGAAATTGAAAAGGCAAAAAATAAATACTGTTGGGTCGCTGCGCGCTGCAGCTGGCTAAAAGCTCGCTACAGCTGTTATGTTACTTTGTACTCGATGGGTAATAAATTCAGATGGGAATTGTTACTTCCATCGAACGACCGTCGATATAGATGAATTAGAGCGACAAAACGGCTATGAGGTGTCGAATATTGATTTTACCAGCAATAATGATTGTTTTTTTGTTCTCTTCAATAGTGTGATTCTTACAATAGTTCTGAGAATTCCTGAAAGACTCCAGATAATTACGAAGACTTCCTAAGAATTCCACGGATTACCAGCTGACTACCATCAGCAATTACTGACTTCTAGAACTTCCAAGACTTCTAACGACTAGCGTGCTGCATACATTAGAAATTCACGAGTGAATAACCCCTTGGATTCTGCGGTTATCATGAATTCGACTTTTCACAAATTAGGAAAAACACATCAAGCGAGCAAACCAGCCGGTAAAAAGCATGAAAAATGGTACCGTTATAGCCAAGGGGGCGTCCACGCTTATAGGGAGGGAGGGGTTCATAAAATATGACTATTTGCGATCAGGGGGGGGAGGCCATGTCGGTATATACATATATCAGTGGATGTGACGTTCACTCGAAAACCCATTTTTACAGATTTGATGAAGAAATGGTGCTTCAATTTTTTGGGGGGATATTTTGTCACAATTGTTTTATTGTTTTTTATCATATAGAGAATCAAGGGGGTATAATTGTGACCATCGGACGTTTCCGCAAAGGTAGGGGTACAAAATATGCAAAAAAACGCGGACGTCCTTTATGAATGCCTCCCAAGGACATAAAAAAATTGTGAAAAAGTGCCTATGGCACGTTCTGATAGCCTGGGGTAATACAAAGTGACGTACCGGGATGTTTAATGGGGGCGTGGGTTCCCCTGGTGGCGAGATTCGAACTACTGACAGCAGTTTATCCAGATGGCGTGGGTATCGTAAGATTGAACATCCCAAAACATGTATAGTAGAAAGAATAGGACAACGTACACGGATATAAAAACTATTCTTCAATCAAAAAATAACATAGCCTTGAATACATCTGATTGTTAGACATGGAACACGTTATTCCATTCAAGAATACTTCTAATCCCTCAATCAAGAATGATAAAAAAATTCCTTTGATCACAAAGTAATGTGATTTTTATATCTTTCCACTTTTTAACTGCTGCTGGTCATCCTATTCACTCGTCTGTCTGATTTGGTACGAATACAACTGAATGACACGACAGCAATTCATTTTCGCTCCTGATTTCGAGACAAAAACGATGTTTAATGAAGATCAATTATGCTCTGAATAAAATAAAACCGCTGTGCTAGGTCCAAGCTATTTTATCGATCAATAAAAAATGTCATGACTGAAAATTTCGCTCAAAAGTGTCGCATAAAATAATTAATTAAAGTAACTGGTCTCAATATTCAATAAAATCGAAGTAAATTTCAGTGACTCGACGAACCCCATAATAGATATTTATGTGGCATGCGCCGAAAGTAACTGTTTATTCGGCAAGGTTATGTTTTTCGTACGAGCCGTTGGTTTTACCTGGCGAGCCGAAGGCGAGCCTTGTAAAGCAACGGCGAGTACTAAAAACATAACCTTGCCGAACAGTTACTTTCTGCGCGCGCCCCATACAATATTTTTTACGGAAAAGGCATTAATAGTCACTTTGACGCCAGTTGAGTTCCGCACGAACTGCGTATAGAGATGGGGTAACCTGCGGTATAAAGACTTTATTCCGCAACTTTGACATGCGCACTTCGAACTGCGCATCAAAGTTGCGGAATAAAGACTTTATACCGCAACTTTGCACTTAGCGGTATAAAGTGCTATTTGCCGGAACGAAAACAGGCGTCAAAAAGTGACTTTTTAATGCCTGTGCCGTAAAAAATATTAATTATAATTACACAGTAATTGTTAAAGTGAACAAAAAAAATAAAAAATTGTGCTTTTTGGAAATGTGTAATCCCTCAACTGAACGCAAATGGTTCCATTGACATTGTTACAATGACAGTTACTAATATGCTGAGTGTTTTGTGTTGATTAGAGTGCGGAGTGAATGACCGGACATTTTTTCATAGGCTAATCATCAGCTTGGTAGAATTGCATCGCCTCCATATTCAATTAAATCAGACCCTAAGCCGACCTCCACTTGGCTTTCATATCTTCATTTGATCCTGTCTCGTCGAAGGTATACCTTGGGGATTCGGAATACATGATTGCCGAGATTTTAGGTCGCACTATCGCAAGATCCAATCTACTCACATATTCATATCGCGTTTAGGCACAGGGTGAGTAAAACGATAAAAGTGAACATGTCGCGGTTAGAAATTTCTTTTTTTATCAAAAATTATTTAGAATGTGAATTTATGAGTGAAGTATGAGGATGTTGGGAATAGCGACGATGTGTATCTCGAAGATTTATACATAATTGTAACACATCGTATAACACGAACGTGCAATCATCACAAAATGTATTTACGTCCACGAGTCCGTTCCTGTGACAGCTAAGGTCGTCGGAGGATCGATATCTGATAAGAATGACAATAAAATATCCTCCACAATTCCGAATGCGGAAAATAACTCAACTCGAGCAACAATATTACAGTCAACCTATATTCAACCCTTCAATATATCGCTTGTTTGTTCATTTGGATGTATACTCAGTAAAATTGTCTGAAAAAATAAACGTGGTTTTGCAAAAAAAAAAAAAAAAACTTCTCACATGGGGCACGATTTCCCACTTCAGTAGAAATATAAAGTTTTCAAAAACGAAGACAATCATTTTCTGTCACAATTTTAGCCAAATCATTGCATATAAAATGATTAACAAGCTGTGAAACTCAATAAATTTTTATTTGCAACGATCGAATTTTGTGTTTGAAAAAACCACAGACGGAAAATGTCGAGTCTGGTCGTCTCCATACCAACCATACAATACTTGCCGGCCACGTGAATATCGATACCGTGATGGATGCTTGTAGTGTTTCGTTTTGAAAGTGGCCAACTGCGCCGTGTTGATAAAGCAGGCTGGCCAGTTTCCAGAGACAAGCGCAGTACACAACAAAATATGCTGACGTGAGTGAATTCCTAGCGACTGGACAGTTTGAAGTTGGCTAGAATCTATAAAAGAGCTTTTCAGACAGTTGGATTGATTCTGAACTGTCTGAAAGCTTGTTTCTCGATTTTAGCAAACTTCAGACTGGTCAGTCGTTAAAAATTCACCCTGTACGATATCCGATCGCCTCAAAAAATGTTGGTGAAATTGGACTCCCTACGAGACACCGAAGACATTGCGAGAGAGGAAATCTGGGAAATTGGTCGCAGCGTGAGGTCGGAGAAATTGAGTGAACAGGCTTCGCCCTTCCCAGCCCGAACCTAGACAGGAGGTTAATTAAAAAGTTCCATTTCCAACAACTGTGACTCAATCCTGTACCCAGATCTTTTTGTCTCCTGAGTAAAACGCCTTCTGACTTGTCTGTGACGTCAGAATTAATAATTTCACCGCCATATTTGAGCAACCTAATGTATTCTTCAATGGAGGCAAGATCGAATTGAAGTGAGGAGTTGGTTTCCACAAACGACGCTAGATGGCGGGGGCTTGTTATACCGAAGAGTGACGTCGCAGCATGGCGCGAAACAGAGACTATTTCGAACGTGACCGAACTTTGAATTAACAATACATTGTATTTGAGGTGTATAATATTTTTTCAGCATTTATTTTGGAATAATGAGAGGAGGAAATTCAATTTGCGTCTGCGAATTAGCGTCTCAAGATCATCAATTCAGACACCGAAGCTGTTGAAGCTCGGGAATCGCGAAATTAGCATCTGTTACTCTGGGGTAATTTTGAAAACAGGGAATTGCGTTTAAGAGCATGCTCCAGTCAGCCGTTTCCGTATTTAAAAAATGATGAAGCCTGATATGAACGGGGGGGTGTTTAATGGGTTCCCTAGACGATTTGTATTAAATTGGTAGCTGGCATGAACGTGTATCTCACCAAAATCGAGTAAAATAAGGGTTTTTTGTGTCGCGAAGCGTGGGACCGTCTTTTGTTTTCACTGATATCACGGACTACGCATCACAAGGGTGGAAACGAACTATCAAGCGCCCTCAGGAATATAATTCCACTCACATATATCGCAAAACTTGTTCATTTCACTCAACGATGAAGCCTCAGAATTGTTTCCAGAAAAGACTGTAATTGTTGGTATAAAGCATGGGGCCGCGGCCATGTTGGATCGTTTCGCGTTAGGTGTTGGGCCCGTCAGCGCTCCTTTTTCGACGCGCGGGCGCACCGGGAACCAAGCTTACAGTTGTTGCCAACCTTCGTCTCGCGGTCCTGCGTTTCACGAACCGCCGTTCCTTGTTCAGCGCTATGACAGCTGAGCGGGAATTCAAACGGAAATAATTCGGAATAATAATAGTTATAACAAATGTAAGATATGTATAAGTTGTAAAAATTTGTAAATTAGTCTAATTGTAAGTAGTAATGTATTCGATGAAGTTATGGAGACAGAAACCATGTAACCCCGAGGGGAACATTAATAGTACATTGTGTATCAAGGGCGCAAAACACTATTTTTCGAGTGGGAAATTTGCAGTACGAGCCGAAGGCGAGTATACTGCAATCACACTCGCCAAAATAGCCTTGCGCCCGTGTTGCACACGATTTTTTTCTCAACACCTGGTCTGCAAAAATGCCTCTTTTCAGACCGAGTGAGCGGGCGCAAAACGGAACTTTGCGCCCGAGGGCAGGAAAAGAGTCGTTTGCGCCCGCTTTAGGCGGGCGCAAAGCACATTTCCGCCCGAGGGCCGAAAAGATCTGTTTTGCGCCCGCTCAAGAGGTATGAAAAGTGGCATTTTGCGACCGGGTGTGAGAAAATAAACATACATAAGCATACATAAACATACATAATAATTATAATAATGCATTGTTATTATTATCATTATCATTATTATCATTATTATTATTATTATTATTATTATTATTATTATTATTATTATTATTATTATTATTATTATTATTATTATTATTATTATTATTATTATTATTATTATTATTATTATTATTATTATTATTACTATTATTATCATTATAATTACAATTTCCGAAATAATAATCATACCAATTATTATAATAATAATTATTTATCATTTAAAAAAATTTACTCGAAAGTGGTGTGAATGAAAATGAAAACGTATGCGCCATTTTTTTTTTTTTTACTAACACTGAAATCCTGTGGAACGCACAGAATAATCAAAATTCCGATTCTTTTGAGAGATTTTCAAGTTTCAGCATAAAAAAAACTAGATAAGGCAGAGGTGTAAAGTCGTATACGCCCTTTATTTTATTTTTTTTTTTTATCTTGAAAATGTTGTGAAAATCGGAATTTCAATTCTTCTATGCGTTGCACAGGACAAGAGTATTTGTGAAAAAAATGGCGTACTACGACTATACGACTTTATACCGTTGCCCTGTCAATGTTTTTTTTTTTGAATTTCGAAAATTTCACAGAAGGAACTCTGAAATCAGACTTTTTTATGCGTTTCACAGGATTTTAGAGTTTTTGTAGAAAAAGAAAAAAAAATGGCGCATAGTTTTCATTTCCATTTACAAATTTCACCACTTTCGAGTAAATTTTTTGCAATGATAATAATAATAATTATCATATTGTTATTATCATAATAATAATTATTATTATCACAATATTATGATAATAATTGTTATTATTATTATTATTATTATGATTATCGTCATCATCATCATTATCGTCGTCATCATCATCATCATCATCATCATCATCATCATCATCATTATTATTACGGAAAAAATTGAAATTCCGATTTTCACAACATTTTCAAGATAAAAAAAAATCGAATAATAAATGACGTAGGTATACGACTTTACACCTCTGCCTTATCCAGTTTTTTTTATGCTGAAACTTGAAAATCTCTCAAAAGAATCGGAATTTTGATTATTCTGTGCGTTTCACAGGATTTCAGTGTTATACAATTATTATAATAATAATAACAATTATTATCATAATATTATGATAATAACAATATGATAATTATTATTATTATCATTGCAAAAAATTTACTCGAAAGTGGTGAAATTTGTAAATGGAAATGAAAACTATGCGCCATTTTTTTTTCTTTTTCTACAAAAACTCTAAAATCCTGTGAAACGCATAAAAAAGTCTGATTTCAGAGTTCTTTATGTGAAATTTTCAAAATTCAAAAAAAAAAAAAAAAAAAACATTGACAGGGCAACGGTATAAAGTCGTATAGTCGTAGTACGCCATTTTTTTCACAAATACTCTTGTCCTGTGCAACGCATAGAAGAATTGAAATTCCGATTTTCACAACATTTTCAAGATAAAAAAATAAATAAAAATAAAGGGCGTATACGACTTTACACCTCTTCCTTATCTAGTTTTTTTTTTTATGCTGAAACTTGAAGATCTCTCAAAAGAATCGGAATTTTGATTATTCTGTGCGTTTCACAGGATTTCAGTGTTAGTACAAAAAAAAAAAAATGGCGCATACGTTTTTATTTTCATTCACACCACTTTCGAGTACATTTTTTTCAATGATAATAATAATAATTATTATTATAATAATTGTTATGATTATTATTTCGGAAATTGTAATTATAATGATAATAATAATAATAATAATAATAATAATAATAATAATAATAATAATAATAATAATAATAATAATAATAATAATAATAATAATAATAATAATAATAATAACAATGCATTATTATAATTATTATGTATGTTTATGTATGTTTATGTATGTTTATTTATACACCTCGGGGATATAAACGGTGGTTTATTGCCCTGTTCCAGCCGGAAAAACCACTTTATTTCCCTTTGGTGTATAAAATATCGTATGCACCACAGGGCAAACGTTGTTTTAGACTCGTGCGATTGTATCCCTCGGCTTCGCCTCGTGATACAACCTCGCACTCGTCAAAAACAACTTGTCGCCCTTAGGTGCATAATATACTATTATTGTTCCCCTCGGGGTTACATGGTTTCCGTCTCCATAACTTCATCGAATACATTACTACTTACAATTAGACTAATTTACAAATTTTTACAACTTATACATACCTTACATTTGTTATGACTATTATTATTCCGAATTATTTCCGTTTGAATTCCCGCTCAGCTGTCATAGCGCTGAACAAGGAACGGCGGTTCGTGAAACGCAGGACCGCGAGACGAAGGTTGGCAAGCGCTGCTCGGCCCGACTCGCAACGCGAAACGATCCAACATGGCCGCGGCCGGTGCTTTATACCGAGAAAAATTACAGTCTTTTTTTGGAAACAATTTTTCGTCTTCATCGTTGAGTGAAATGAACAAGTTTTGCGATATATGTGAGTGGAATTATATTCCTGAGGGCGCTCAATGGTTCGTTTCCACCCTTGTGATGCGTAGTCGGTGATATCAGTGAAAACAAGTGACGGTCCCCACGCTTCGCGAAACAAAAAAGCCTTATTTTACTCGATTTTGGTGAGATACACGTTCATGCAGCTACCAATTTGATTACAAATCGTCTAAGGAACCCATTAAACACCTTCCCGTTCATATCCGGCTTCATTATTTTTTAAATATGGAAATCTGAGTCCAGCATGCCCTTATGTCTCACGGCTAAAAGCTTCAAGCAGTCTAGAACTTTTGTCAGAAAAAAAGTCGAACAAAGTATCTCGGTGCTTCGATTTCCGATTTCTCCTTTGTCTTCATGCTTTACAATTTTTCCCATGACAGCTGACTTTGAGACATTGTTGCTTTATGAGGAGAAATTCGAGATAGGTCAAAAGCGCGTTACTCTGTCGCGTCGCGACGCTTGCTAGTGACACATGTGATTGTGACTGGATTATCAGTTCCCTTATTTTTTATGTCGCGCTCGATACAGCTACTTCGTTGATGGACGATATATCCTCCGATTATACATTATCAAGAAAAAAAATACCAAGTTCATGGTCCAACGGAGTCATTCAGAGTCTGCCACAGTCTTCAAGTTGGAGCGATTCAAAGTTGACCAACGACGCCGTGCCGTTACGCTCGCGCGAACTATGATTGGATTAAACTGAGCTATATTCAATTCAAAACCTGTTAGACCCTCGACTTTAGTGCTTGAACTATTTCGACCGAGTTTTCCACAAGGAATCCATTCCGCCCCCAACGAATATGATTTAATTATACGTCAGATTTGGGGCATTCGCTCTGCTTCCTTGAGCCTGACGGTGGAGCAAGGAGCAAACTCAACGTGGTGTAGGTCGACCCAACACCATCAATCACTGAGGCGCCACAGCCGGGAGACGTATTCATTTAATCGTCATGGATTCCTTTTTTGTCGCTCCTCTCCGCGTGACTATTTGCGCGAGACTTGAGTGCATCTTGAGATGAAGATTACTTTTTTCATTTTGAGCACGGTGATGCATAAAAAAACACTGCGCAGGGTTGAAATTTAGGAGAATGTTCCAGATTCTGTGAGAACAAAGCGAGGAAACTACCCCACTAAGCTTCACTTCCCATTTATTAAAACGGTCAAAAAAACGGAAGTAGCGGAAATTCTGCGAGTTTTTAGAATGTGTTGAAAGAGTGAGAGGATCGATGGTGGTTTAGCCGCCTGGGAAAATACTTGGAGGCTTTAATTCAAAGGAATTACCATAAAGCTACTTCGCACTCTCGCTATATTAGACACCAGGGTAATATCACACCTCACCGTATTCTCCTGTTGATGGTGGATAACCACATAAGAGAACCCAACGTTTTCAATAATTACCGAGTTCACAAAAATTCGGAAACTTCTATCCTAACTGCTATTTTTATTTTTTTATTTCCATCTCCACTCCGTTTAATGAATTTGAATTAATTAATCGTGAGAGGTATCTACGCAATGATCAAGATAAATGCAAATTTTTCTCCACCAACTTGTCTCGAAGTCATCTCGAACTTTTCTCCCGTCTCTAAAGAAGCTCCTGAACAAAAGTATTCTCTGAGAATAAAGTAGTGACGCGTACTGTGTATATCGTTCATCCTACTTACCCGACTACTTCTCAACAAAACTTATCCCTCTCTGAAGTTTGAATTATCTCCTACGGTCTGATAATTTTTAAATACTTTCATAGGCAAATCGCAGGCTTCGAGCTTTTTAGATTATCTGCACAGCTCCTCGAATTGTGGTTATAAACTGATCGGGAAAAATAAAATAATCAGCACACAAATATTTGCCGCTTAGAAATTCAAGATGGCCATGGTGTAATTTGCTGATGTGCGAGGGAACGCCCTTTGAAATTATATTAACGGCGTGATAAGTGAGATATTCAAATTAGCATACTTGGAGACAAATGATCCTCGAAGTTAAAACTCGTTAGTTCTCAATCAATATACGACCTAATTCCTCATCCATCAATCTACCCTCTACGCTGGATGCGGGACGTTCTGGCAATAATTCAAGCCAGTGTCTTCAGAACGGATGTTCAGTCGACGGAATTTTCAAGAACTTCGAAGCCAATAACGGTGCGATTTCAATCATCGAAGCTCTTACGTGTACCCTGAGAATCAGATTGAACCTAAACCCCATCGTAAAATGTTCGCTGAAATTTTGAAAAAATAGACGAGCACGTCGATACAAGTTTGTCATAGCCAAGTTCAATTTTTGTCAATCCCATTTTGAAAAGAACCACAAACAAAAAATTGACAAATTCAATCGTGCAAACATGACAGGAACTACGTCGGTCAACCCATGAATCGAAATGGCTGGAGTGGAACAAAAATAGAAGAAAAAAAAACTTGTGTGCAATCGGTATTGAGGTATTTTTTTCATGCGGGTCGACATACAGGGTATGGACGTTCAACTCAGGACAATCAGCTCGCAAAACAAATCGCGTTTGACGCAATTCCACTGTGAACAAATACGCTGCTCAAACGTTATCGGTCGTGGTGGATGTAGGACGAGTGCTATTTGCACCCGACTTTCACGGGTCCAGAAACCCGACAGGGGCGCAGTTTTCCAGCTTTGGACCCAGCCGAGTCTAGTAAACCTGATTCCAAATCATCTGACAATTGTTTAACGTCAAGAATCGATGCGGAAAGAATCCTCGCCTCGGTTGAACGCTCGTGGAAACTGGAGCCAAAACTCCCTTACCTGGCTCAGCTCGCCTTTATCTACCCTTGATATTGTGAATCCGAACTAGCTTTGGAAGAAGCATCTTCGAAAACCCATCAATCGACCGGCAGATGAATCTGCAGTATCGACCGCTCCTCGCCCTGGAACTTTACAACGCAATTCTGGTCTGCTGCACCTATTCACTTCTATGTGTAGACAATCTACCAATTTACTGGCGAACGATCGACTACCAACGCCTCTTTTCTTGTATCTGCGGACCAAGAAGCAATCACGATGCTTCAAAGATTGTGGTTTGAAAAATTGAAGCTTCCGTCTATTCAACTTCCTAACTGATAATTTTTTTCTCAACTCTACAACGTTTCCCCTCGTCGATCCAAACTCTGTGAATACATTCCCAAATATTATTTCAACCTAAGCAAGTCTATCGAGGATTAACAACGTTATTTTCATGATTTATGGTCCTGTAATAACTTTTGAGACATCTTATTGCCGGAATATCAAATATGTCCTTCCAGTACGTGACAGCGAAATCTCGTTCTCAATAGAATGAGAAGCAAATAAAGTATTACGTGTCTGCCTCGATTATCTCAAATTTCTCTTCCTATTCGAACACCGATGCGATGCTGGATGAATAATAAGTCGAAAGGCTGTGACCTGGCACGGAGAAAACTTCCACCGAGGAATAGCATACGGTCAGGCCAAAGGCTGAAGAACTTTGGGATCGAAGATTTTCTCCTACCCGCAGGAAAATCCGGCATGGTTGCGGGGCTGGCAGGTGTCGCCAATTGAGAAGCCGCGCCGGAGCGATTGGATAATGTTAGACATTTCATACAGGACAAAAAAAAACGGAGTACTACCAGAGGAAGCTGGGAAACATGGAGGCAAGAACCTGGAATGAGACTGAGTGACTTCAGAAAGCTACGAAAAAGCTAGTCTTTTATTCGTCTCGTCTTAGATCAGATAACAAATATTTCTCAACTTCCAAACCCAGGGAACGGCTTTAAAGCCTTCGGTAAAGGAGTCAGTGATTAATTGGTTGGCAGAGAGAGAGAGAGAGAGAGAGAGAGAGAGAGAGAGAGAGAGAGAGCAGAATGTCCTGCGTCAAACTGCACACCCCCAGTTGAAAAATAAACCTTGTGCACAATCGTCAACACCATTCAATCATCTGATGAACTGAGATCAACAATTGATGTTCAAGAGAGTGTTTGTTGATGTTTTTTGGTAGCTGATAATGTACCACCATCGTTTGTTCGGATTCAGTTGGATTGACGAGTCTGCAAATGGATTCGAGGATGGTCGTATACTCTGTTGAAGGCGGTCACGTGATCGTCCCCAGGTTAGAGATAGGATCACTTATTTAGCAGTCGTCAGCAAGACGTTGCTGAAGTAATTTAGGTTCTCTTTGTCCTGAATTATCCCTCGTTTGCTGGGGTAGGAGTGTGCCTGCTACCTAACTGGATCCTGCTATGTAATTCTCCTTCTCTAGGACGTGTTCTGAGGATTGATAAATTTCGAATTAGCAAACGGTATAACCTATAGCTAATTACACTTTCAGAGAGCCCGTTAATTTTGATACTCGACAGTCAGCCAGCCGCAACGGATAAAATTCCAATTGGGGATCACGTCAATATTCACGTCCTCGATCAGACAAATCTTCATCGTCGTACCGAGTGATATTTATAACATACTCATTCGATCCATTCATCAAAGATTGCAGCAACTTCAAATAGCTCACTCATTCTAGGAATGATCAAGTCTATCAAAGAGATGTACTCGCATTCAATTCCTTTTGATAAAACATTGATCTCGAAGATAAAGTAAATATGTGATCCAAAAAATACGATTCACGGTTAGGAAAGGAGCCTTTTAGATTGGGTGCGATACGGAAGTTAGTATGCCGAAGGTTTCACGTCGAATCGGGCCTTCATTTCATAAGATTAGTTATCATTGGGTGGATTGATTGGGTTTCGGAATGTTGAATAATTTTCTGTAATATCTTTTGTCGGGTCGAAGGGTTAACCTTTTTGCTTTGGAGGGTTGCAATCGAGGGTTGAAATATTCGAACAGACATTACATCCGTCCGTGAATTTCGAATTCTGATTCAATGCACAAAACTATTAGGGTCAACATCGGTTATTCGTATTTTGCATTTTTATAGTCTAATTGTTGGTTCAGAAAGCCATAAAACCCACAACATGAAATGACGACGGTATCTTGAGCCGAGACTGATCACCCTCATTGGCATTTCCATTCCAAGTTCATGAACGAAGATATGTTTGAGTGAATTTGAATTTATTGTTTCGATCAGAGATTCACGAATCGGACACTTGTTTTCATGGGACAAACCAAACATGTCGTATTTTATTCGATTCGGGTTTCCTTCGAATGTCGTTGATTCTGCCAAAGTCTCACGAATATCTCGAGGATTTTACGGATTCCATAGGATCTACGTACTCGAGTGCACCGGGACACAAATGCAGTTAACCCCGCCGGTTCGTATTTCTATAGACTCGTCACACCAAACCACGTACCCAGCTCATGTGCGCGGGACAAGTTTCCGGGGAAAACATTTCACTAAGCTACTAAAGTATCCATTCATGATTCAAACTTTCAAATGAAAAGGGTTCCAATCCTTTCACGCGCGAGTCCCGATTTATGTTCGCTTGAATTGTTTCAAATCGATGTTCAAAGGTGCACTAACTTTTTTCGTTCCAATTACGTTCCGTCACTTCGATTACAGTCCAGTTTGGCACAAAAAGGCGCACCTCGCTTGGAGCGGTTGATAGTATAATTTGGATTTCGAAATAATTGTTATAATGTTGAACCGTTATTGTACTTGTAATTTATGATCTGATTCCATACAATTCTTTTATGATCATAAATCATATTTTACTTTCATCTAATAAAGTCTTAATTTGGTGTGAGCTTCTCAATTACTGGGCTTTCATAAATCTTCACAAAAACCGTGTTGAACAACGGAAATGAGAATTTCTTCTAATTCTTGGAGTAAAAAATCTCCGAAATTCATTATCGTCAGGAACTGTTATGACATGACATCATGAAAAACATATTTCGAAACATTATTACGTCGTACCTTGACCATTGAATTTCTCGCACATTTTATCTCCCTACCGTAAAATTTTGTGCAAAATTCATTAATTTCCGTCAATGTTCGAAACCTATTAGTTTAATTGGTTTAAATACAGCTCGGGGGAGTAACAAAAGGAGCTGATCAATTTCTAATGGTCCCGATGAGTTGGATCGTAGGAAACTTGTGCAGGGAAGTCTGCTCAACCTTTTTTATTCAACTTCAGACTGAGTCCTCATTCGGTTTGTGGTAATCGAGTGAGGGTATGGTTTAGCGAATGCAGTACGCGCACGTGCTCGTACGTCTATATGCAAACCCATATACTTACGAGATCGAATGTTGGTGTGGATCAGACGTGTATGACTACCACGTACTCCCCAATATCATGGTCATTCAAATCGCCCGGCGATACTACTCGATGATTGTTGGCTGAACTACCGGCGTATTCGCGTATACACATGGTACGCGCACCAGTGTTTGCCTTTCCACGCAAACATCAACCACCCTGTACACTGAGGACGATCGGCCTGCACGGTGTCTTACAACTGATAATTGTAGCATCCAAAATCACAACCTCACTTCCTCCACACGGAACGTACATCATGTAATTGAAGTCTGCTTATTCGTTCACCGCCTCATTATTCCAGTCACTTGCTTAGTCCACTCAATGCCATACTCAGTGAGCTACCAGGAGAACATCAGCATCCAGCAGTTTCGGATGGGACAAACTATCAGCATTTTTCGTGCTCCACTTTTGTGTCTTCTTCCTTCATTCTGTCATGCGGGTTCGCGTGTGAATTTTTGTGTGAAATGGATTGAAATCACGTTCCGCTCTATGGTCTACTGACGTGTAGACGATCGATGAACTCGCGAACATTCCTGACCACTGCCCTGCTCCTGAACACTGCCAGACTCATTATTCAGGCCGAATGGTAGACGGTCTCGAGATCTTCCTCGCGTTGACAACTGTATTGGCAGCTTGGTACAATGGTGGACGATGTGAATGGTCATTCTTCATCACAACGCACTGCACTGCATCAGCAATTGATCATATCTCAAAATAGCAACACGGTATACTTGCAGTAGTTGAAACTATCAACAAGGTCTCAACTCTTGGTGAAGGTATCCGGCGGATTCTAAGGGTGGCCTTGCCCTTTCGACACATTCATCTCAGTTGGAAACTAGATTTCGAGTTTTCAGTCACAGTATACAGCTCGAAAAGTCGGTTGATTTTACCTGAAAAAGCTCGCCCGGGGCTTGCTTCTTCGGTTCTGAATGCCTTCGATATTCCCGAATTGGAAGGGAGGAAATTGAACTCAAAAAGAGCTGATGGCTCCCTGCACACACGATGTCACTGATCAGAGATAACTTAAGGGGCATGGAAGGCTCTTCGTGTGAATAAGACCTGCATGACGTACCGCGAACAATCTTGGACCGGCAGATCGCTTTAAAGCTACCCAGGCGGCAGCCTAGCTCACACTACTGGGGTTGCAGGTAGGGACGGGCGCGCCGGGGTACGCGGGGGTTACGGAGGGCTGCGGAGGACCGGTCTCCAGCATCCCACCGCGCAGGACCAGGCCATACGAAACCACGAGATGATGGAGGGTCGCGCGCTCGGTATACCGAGGGTTGAAAAAGCTCGCGGAAGGGAATAGAAGGAGAGTAGGAAGGGGAGAGAGAGCCGAGGAGGCGAGAAAGAGAGGGAGAGTGAAACGAGACAGCGAGGAAAGCTTTTTATTGATGCCCTAGGACACGAGGTCCTCCATAAGGACAATAGACACAGCACATCATAAGGACGTACACGGTATTTGTCATAGGCTGCTTTGGTTTACGTTGGTTGACAAATTATAATGTCAGCACTGCACACAGCAGATGTAAAGGTTTTCCAAATGAATTGAGTCTACGCTATTTGAAAGGGAATTACTTGATAATGCAAATCAAGTTCACGCGGTACTAATGCCACGAGTTGTCTGCATTATGACAAATATTGAAATACATTTTTGTAGACTGTTATTTCTTTGTTACGTATCCAAAGTTACAATGACACATAGGATTTAAGGGGTAAGGGGCCGTGCATAAATGACGTCACCACTCAAGGGGGGGGGGGAGTCACCAAAAATGTGACGTTTTGTGACATGGGGAGGGGCGGGGTACACGCAAATGTGACGTTACATTTCGAAATTTAAATTTTTCTTCAATATTCAGTCAAAAAACCCTGTCTCAAATTTGAAAAGCCCGCCCGAGGGGGGGTATGTGAAAGTTTTGTGACGTCACCTTGGGGAGGGGGGGTCCAAGCTTTGTGACTTGGTGTGACATGGGGGGAGGGGGGGTCAAAAAAGGCAGAATTCATGGTGACGTCATTAATGCACGGCCCCTAATGGAGGTTTAATAGTAACGGAGTTGATATCGATGGTTCGAATAACGCATAAGAATGGAAACTTTTGGGGAAAACCTTAGTCAAGAAGTCAATCATAGTAGATAAGACTGCAGCAATCTGAGACTAAATTCGAATTTTAAACCAGCTCTTATCTAAGAGAAATCGAGACCCAAGAAGTCTCTCATAGCTTTTTGGCAGCCTGCAGGGCCTCTTCGAAGTCTCTTTGGAGACTACACCGCCTGTGAAGAGGTTCTGCAAAATGTTCCTCGCGCGTCTAAATTTTCGATGCTGGACTCTGGAGGTTGAGAGTTTATATACAGCCCCATACTACCATGAAGTATAAAACGACACATGCTTTTGAGGATCTGACATTTTATATTATGGATGATCACTTGGAGAAACAACATGTTGGACAAGGTTCTTAGTGGCTTTTGCAAACATTATTCATGATTTTCAGCACTCTTCTTGCTCGGAGAGTAGATCATATATTCAGTCCCACATGTACGACTTCGCCAGAGGTCGACTCGCGGATGACATAATCCCTCAACTTAAGGGAACCAGTACAGCGTGATTCAACAAATTCTAAATACCTACTCCACAAATCATTAATATCGGATCCAAAGTTCATTACACATCGAAAATTGGACTTTTTATAAAAAATTACTTGTCGTAAGATTTCAGACAGACGGTTGATTCGGTTATGTCTTTCAACGTCTCATTTTCTTCGGAGAGCAATTTTTCATCATGTGAATAAGGGAAAGTGAGAAAAAAAATCCTGTGATACGTTATGGTCAGTTATCGAAATTTAGCGACAATCCAGTCACTCTTTTGCTGATAACTTGGTCCAAAAATTTTGTTCTTCAATTTCCCTCATTCACACGATGAAGTATTGCTCTCCGAAGAAAATGAGACGTCGAGAGACATAATCGAATCAACCGCCGAATCAACTGTTCTCAGTTAAGCTGCTAAGAGTAAGCTGAGAGCTGCTTCTCCCACGAAAAACATGTAAAAAAATTTGGTGTACTCTATTAACTTTCAAGCAAATATCGATATCAAGTAACGCAATGGCGCTGCAGTTGGTGGTGCATCAGCGAGTGGAATTGTCACCCCAGGTCCGCGTTCCAGGCTGGGTTCATTTTTTTTTTCTACTACTTATACTCTAGCCATACGTGTCGTTGAATTGACTGCAATTTACCGGGTAGATATTTTTACCCGTTACGATAACAATTTTGATTCATTCACCCATATATCGCGTAAATTCGTCTAACCAAAAAATGTAAGATTTTATATCCGTGGGTAAGAACATTTCCCTACCCCGGACTATAAAGTAATAGGGCGTTGCTCTAACCAGATGGGTAAATATGTCCCGAGTCGAAATTTTCAACCTCCTTCAAACCTCCCCAGAACCTCCAAGATGTTCAAATTTTGGGAGTACGGAGGTTCAAGGGAGGGTACGATATATTCGCGGCGCTTTAATGTTATACTCCACTTGAACCTCCAAAAGTGGCAGAAACTAGACATTTTGATTCAAAGGAGGTTATGTAGGGTACCCGAGACCCTCCTTTCGATCCAGTTGAGCCTATTTCAACGCTCACGCACACCCTGCAGACCCTCCTTTGGGCCTATTTCAGGGCCTACAGACCCTGTTCTAGGCCTATTGCAGACCCTACAGACCCTCCTTTAGGCCTATTCTATCTATCCTCTACGTACGTCACAGAAATCATCTCCGTCGATATGGGGCATAATGTTATAATCCAAAAAGCGAATAAATATTCAACTAAACATTATTTATCGAAAATTCGAACCAAAAATAGCTCGACCTTACTGGAAAAAAGGGAATTTTTCAATATTATTATGATTGAATTACAAATATGGGACGACATCAATATTAACAAAAATAATTTGCTTGAAAATTTGATAAGGATTCAGAAATAATTTATCAAATTTTCAGTTTTTTGAAATTACAACAATACTATTGTAGTGTTGTAATAGTCAAGCTCAATGCAACCACCTATAGTAAGAGGTACAGCTGGGGTTATACCTAAGCGCGATCACGTTTGGATCTTACTCAGTGTCAAAGTGTTTAAACGTCTGCACCGAGCCGTGGTTCTTGTTATATGCCGGTGGCGTTATACTTGCGGGAACGAAACGGAAGCCTGCGCGGCTATGCGGACGCACTTTGAACTACGAACACAGGCCAAAACTTGGAATCAAGTAGGTTAAAACTCACTTTCAGACCCTACGCAACCTCCTTTTGATACCGAGTCTTCAATCCAAAGTGTCCTCGGCATGCTTGGGATCCAAAGGAGGCTATGTAGGGTCAAGCAACGAGAGTTTTGATGCAGAGGAGGTTATGTAGGCTACGTAGGTTCATAGTCGCTAGACATCTGCGATTAAAAGGAGGTTTAAGAGGGCTAGCGGAGGCTGAAGTGGAGTGAAAGGAGGTTTACCGATAGCACTGAAATCTGCAAATAGGGCTTAGTAGATTCAACGGAGAGTAGCGGCTAGTGCGAAACAAAAGAAATAGGTTCTGGGGGATTCAAACGAGGCCTAAAATTTCGACTCGGGGTAGATACCCAAAAATGTTGTACGGTGAGGATTTTATATTCTTATTTCCAATCTGAATGGCTCTTATGTTATTATAATTGACTTATCCTATTCCAATAGACGGACTTCCTGACTTATACAGGATGGCCCATTTCATGTGTCGAAAATGGGAGGGGCTTAGTTTTCACGGAGTCAAGCCACGTAGGCCAATCAACAAGGAGAAAAATCACTCCAAACAGAGAGAAGGCCCCTCCCATTTTCGGCATATGATATGTGCCATCCTGTATATTGAAACTGAAAATTTGCGTAACGATGCTTACCTGGTCCCTTATTCCGACCAGGCCTTCTATCATACCATCGTACAAAGTTATTCAACAAAACTCGGTTTCGTTGTCAAATGGTATACAGGGTGAATTCCTAACGATACAGTCTGCTTTCAGAAAGCATTTTTCTTATCAATGTTTAATAATCTACACGAAGGTTGTACTGTATTCGGAAAAGCCGGTATTCCATGTAATCTTTCTGACTTCAAAAACCACACACTTTATTACTGACAGTGGTTGAATATTCGTTGAACTGTGTTCATAGTCACCATTTGTTCCTCGATTGATTCGGATCTTTCCACATCCGGGTAAACATCCGGGTATTCAACTCATCATTATTATAAAACCGCACGACAAAATATGAACACTGAATTGGCGGGAATCGGGAAAGAATGTAAAAACGGATATGTTTCTCCGCTGATCTCGAGTCACCTCGAGCCTATCCAGAAATTTTTCCAATTTCAATTCTCCAACAGTACAATAGTCATGCTTTCAAAGGCAAGATAGTCATTATATTGTTATATCTTACCTGGATTGTCCCTGAAAATCCCATGTTTCATGGTACCTTCGAATACACGAAAAAACAATCGGACTAAATTTCTTTTAGTGCAGCTATGAGAAAGTCCAGAGTTGATCCAGATACCGGAAGTTGAAGTCTACTGACAAGCCTAGACGTCTCCTGCAGCCGACAATCATGTACCGGAGAAACTAATTTGGTGAGATGCTCGAAAAGTTCAAGTTGAAGCTTATCAAGCTCAAAGGATCAAGGAGCACGAACGATGGAACAGCATAAGAGGATTGCAGGGTTGGAATTGGTGGGTAGGGTTGATGTGGCGCTGCAGGTGCAGATGAATAATTGTTTCAGAGTTTAGAGGCAACTTTTTCATCCTGTACGCTGGACGCGTGCCATAAATCCATATACCATGGAACATGCGTTGCCATTGACAAGCTCTCTAAAGAACAGGTCTCCAATTTTTTGTCCGACGAAAGCTGACCCTCGAATTCACATTGATATTCCTACCCCGTAGTGGGTATGGTACTATCTCATACAATTCCCTGATCTTCTCTATTTTTCCATTGGTCACACTCACAAAGAATTTGAAATTCGAAGACCAAATTCGGATGTTTATGGGTCGTACAATATTTTCAGAATTCCTCATTTTTCTACAAGATCAAAGTGTCAATTTTTCTATCACATTCATTGTGTTCGCTGGAGCCGTGAGTCGATTGAAGGTTGGTCTCTCTCTGTCTCATAGACTCAGTCACATCATAATGGAAAGTGTGTTTAATGATCGATGCCTGTATAGGCCGGTTCCATCGCAAATCGCCCAGTAAGGTCGGCACGAAAAACTGAAACAGTTCAGAAAAAAATGTATGTCATTCTCCTACGAATTTAAGGAGACCCCTATTTTTTCATTTTGAAAATGAAAATTCGTGATATTTGAAGAATCATAACTTTGATCAATGAGCTTTGTCCCGAACGAACCTCGCGCGAAAATTTAGTTCTTTTTGTGGACTATTCGAGAAAAAATCAGCGATCGAATATAAAAATATGCAATTGGCGAAAACCGTGATTGAATTTATTTGCATTATTTTACTTCATGTCGAATAACTTCGGCATTTTTCAATCGATTATTATCACCTTGGAACCGCCTGAAAGAAGACAGGAATACGCACATTTTGAATGAAAAACAACTCAAATCTGTCAATTGGTTGAAAAGTTACGGCTGTTTATGACGAGACTAGTTCGATGAAATTGTATCGTTGACGCATAGTCGACAATTTCCAAAGGATGACAAAATCGATAAAGAATATAAAAAAAACTGCAACGAGTTTCTTCTCAATAGGTCTAAGAGTGTGTGCTGTTGAAAAACATTGAAGAATCCAAGCCATAGTGCTTTTCTCTTACTTATCTTCCAGTAATTCGTAAAAATTATATTTTTCCACGTAGGTGCAACGTGCAGCGCGCAACCGTCGAGGCAGATCAATGGTGCATTGTAGCCGACGACTGAATGCCGATAATATCTAACAACAGCGTTTCAGCAATAGCTTGGAAGCAGCAGCCCTGAAGCCATAATCCATACAAACGATACTATACCTATCTACCTTGCATCTATACGTTCTACACTTTGCGCCCGATTTTCGCCCCGAGATACCGCGAGCGTCTCTTGTCTCAGCTTCTTTGTGTCCAAAGCTTGGATTCTGTTCTTTGCAGCGAACCAATTACCTTAATAACTCACTCGAATGCGATACTGGTCGACGGTCGATATTTCACAAACGATATTCAAGACGGAACATCTCAGCTAATCAACGTGCGATTCTCTTTGATATACAAACAGATGTGACAGAAAATTCCGTCAGCGAAAAAGTTCAGGGTTCAATCGGAGTTCAACGCCTTCGGCGATGACCGTTTGACCTGCGAGCGCATCGTTACGCTCAAAGGATTTTGAGTTACCAACAGGACCAGGGATTTCAACCCACAGAAAAATCCCTTGGATTCGACACAGTGGAAAATTATGTGGTAAGCAATCCTTTCTGTTGACCACGTATCAATCTATTCGGAAGGGGTTCTTTTGGCATCCGAACGAGAGGGAAATAACTCAAGATTCGACTGACGCCTTATTTTGCATAGCGAAATATTTCAAGTTATTTCGTTTATTGCTCAATCCTGATAATGAATAAATCCTTCCAGTTCTGGGAAGGACGCAGTACAGTGGCGAAACGTCAACTTGCTCACTTATAATTGACCCTTGATACCAACTTTTTGATTTTTTGAAAACGTCCTTCGGACATCATGGTCCAAGACATCCGTAAGACGTTCTATAGATGAACTTGCATCATGTGTAAATTCCAATACTTCAAAGAATACCTTGTATGTTCTATTGAGTAGAATAAGTGCCAAATGAGGTATAAATCATCATAAAAGATTGAGTGATGATTCGAGAACACAAAATTTTCCACTGTGTAAGATTATCAGTTTTGGAATTTCGTAACCCTCTCCGCAAGTGATTCATTGGCGATTCTGAAACACCAAAGCGGCTAAATTTAATTGGACAGTAGATACCGTCTACCACTTTCATCATTATCCAAAGTCTTCGTTCCCCCCGGAAACTAGAAGACGCTAACTGGCTTTTAGTTCCATAGTACCTGCTTACCCGGACCCTAGAACCGGTAGGTAATCCAGCTTGTTAGACTCCATGGTTCATGAGCATCTGGGAAACGAGCCTGTCAAACTGATGAATTAGGAGTCTGATGTCACAGAGAAGTTGGAGACCTTGATTGGCAAGGATTAAGGGTTCCATTGGTATCTTTTGGGGTTTTCTAATATCGACTCCAAATAACTAAGATAGGTTTCCGCTTGAGACGAGAACCGGGGATATCAAACCTCTCGATCTTGACGTCCGCTTTTTATGGCACCCTCGTCACCCGCGACATTGGATCGCGAAACCCTCGCCCAAGACTCAGGACCCTGTATAAAGCTGGTATATAGAAGTCAAGAACGAATCATGACAGATAAAACTCAGAGGGTCAAGCCACCTACACCCACCCAACTCCGACGGAGGATCGGGTAGCGACGTTTCAAATGAATCAATTTCCCCTATTTTCCCAACAGTGGTCTTCGAATTTTCCGCTGGAATACCAAAAACACAATTTTTTTTATCGCTTTATCCTCTGTTGCAGGTGTTTCATTCAACTTTTACTACACTTCTATAACATTTTAATTTCCTCACTTCGTGATTTCAGTATATTTTAGTTGAATTAACTACAAGTTTCAAACTTGTATAGCTATGTATATATACCTAATAATGTTCCGTGTGGTTTTGTTCCTTTCATCCTCTGGTTCGAAAGTTTCACTTAATTTCACCACGGATATACGAGTTCATTTAAACTGTAAAGTAACTCGTGAAAATGATGTACCCTGTGATCATAAATCAACATAGGGGAGACCCGCGGGGCAAAGTGGATACCCTAAGACTAATTCGGACATAAAACATAAAATATCGGCTAAAGCTTTATCATGTCGTATATATTTTGTAGTTTGTACCTTTAGGTAAGCGATTATGACGGTCAAACCCGATATTATTGCGATGTGCTTGCGTCATAATCGATATAAACCTAACCTGCAGAATGATCACTTTGCCCCGATGCTGGGGTAAAGTGATCAAGCTTATGGGGTCAAGTGGAAAAATTCGTATTATGACGGATTCCTTATTCGTATTAGGATGAAAATAACGTCAAAAGATTGCAAAATCTGTACATATTGCCCTGAGTCTGATAAAAGCATGTGACTGTGAAAATTGTGATACTTACTCGAATCAAAAATGTTCGAAACACGACACCGCTGTCGCGATTCAAATGTCACCCGAAGTGAGGTTAGATTGACGCTCGGCGGCTAACAGCGCTCGTGGCGTACATGGCCACTTTTCCCTGACCATATTGCCCCGCAGGTAACCCGACAACAATTTAATTGAAAACTTGATGCAAACTATGTTTAACAAAAAAAGAATTGATAGTACCATTAATTAGACGTTTCAAGGAATCGAGAAAAAATAAACCCAGTCAAAACATGCCATTGACGGCACGATAATCCGAAATCTGAGTTGACGGAAATTATCAATCTACACGGCATGAAACTAAATTGATTGATTTTTCCCGAAATATTGAATATTTCATAGGGTTAAACTATTTCATTTTGTAAAGTACGTCAGCACAAACCCTCGGTGTAAATACTGCCTTCTTAGAATCGCTCAACAAGAAATTAGTCGAGATGGTCACTTTACCCCGCATGTCCACGTGACCCCGGTCTCCCCTACATGTATGGCAATGGACGAATGAATTACATGTTTATATGTACTATATTTTATTCCGGAACTTTCATCTATTCAACTGCTTTTTGGCACTTTTTTCACAACCTTCAACAAATTAAAAAAAAATGTTTTGATTCAATTAAAACAATCCCAGCTGATTCTAGGTTGTGTCCGGTGTTTCCCTTCGTTCCTCCATTTTCACACAAACGTCTATAATGCATATTGTAAAAGTCCACCTCAACCCCGGATTTTATATGCATTCAAAATATGGAGCTTATCCTAAGTCGAAGCGGTTGCGAGGCTAACCGTTGTCCCACACGATGTCGCTGTAATAGTCCTTAAATCAGTGTAAACCGCGTTTGGTGGGCTATGAATACACCCTAGAACCTCTTCCGCCCGTGGCAACCCGCCTCCACCACCTTTTTGCACAGCGCTTCATGCATACGAATGTCTAACCTACGTACATACGAGCCGGGTATGACTAAGCACATGTTAATTCATATTACATCCCCAGATGCGCCGCTGGTGAGCCTGCAGCGCAACCGTTTCCCGCTAAATTCCCTCGCCATTGAGGTTAGGACGCGGTCGGGTCTTTCCTTTCGCTAAAATTGCCTCTCGTAGATGTGAAATATGCGATCGTTAGATAGCAATTATATTCATTCCCTCCGCTAGTGCGAGTACATCTGTAAGCGAAGTCGCCTGAGTCTCTCATTAATACATTCGCCACGGGTATAACCCGCAGGCGGTTCATGTGCCTCTTGCAATGAGTCATTAGTCACGGTTTTAATTAAGCGAGATAAAGTGATCGCGCGGATATACAGGCAAGATTTGCGACGCGAAATAGAACTGATCCGTCTCAGTTCCCGGGGAATCAGAATCAGATCGAATATTCGTATATCTCGCTCATCGATGACGCGAAGCTCCCTACCTAGCCGACCGTTGGTGAAGTAGAAGTGTGACGTGTGATAGTAACCCCCCCCCTAAAATTCTCGAACCGCAAGCCTCCACCTGCCCAGCACTCGCCGACGCCTAATAAACTTGATTAGATCGGTAATTAAATTAATTGCGGATTTACCGATTAATCGCGATTAAGACTCTCCTCACTTCCGACCGTTGCCAGTTTTGATGGATTTTCGTTGTTATTGTGACAATTAAAGCAGCTAAATAATCGAGATTTGAACAGACAGTCGTTCCAAATTTTGATAAGATGTAATGATAAGATTTCAGACTACTTTCAGCAAAGCAAACATCCAAACTTTACAAACAAGGGAATTTTCAAGGTTTGAAAAACCTTCCTTATTGAGGGTTTGACGGGGGTGGGGGACGTTACGCGTTACACGCGACGTCACGCCGGAAGCGTCACGTTGAAGCGTTACATGTGACGTCACGCTGACTTGTTTTTGCTTTTACCGACGTTGGTGAGACGTTTTTAGACGTGAGATTCAATTTTAATTGTCTCCTAGAGGCAAGTATATTTGTCAAATTTGCGATATGTGAGATCATCCAATGAATAAAAAGACATTCTACGGTTTGGGGTTCTCATTTCTATTTTGCCTCTGTTTTGAGGCATAATTCCATGCGAACCACTCGACTGATTCGACTGAAATTTGGAGGGAAATTTGCGTAGAAAGTGCTATCAGCCGTTCGATCGGTTTCGAGGGTCGTGTGGAAAATGGCAGGAAATTGAGCTTCAACCTATAAAAAATCTTGGTAACTTTCTCAATTTCTTACCATCACTGGAGGAACTCTAGAATGATGTTTCAACACTCTGCTGTGAAATGACATTTTTGTAAACCTGTTTGATATCAATATTAAGATTCCATAATATATGGTAAAGCGTCTTCAGAGTCTGAACTGTAAAGCACAGCTTTTTTCTGTTCCTTCTTTGATTGGCCACCTGGTGGGTGGTGATCCGCCAGAAGATAGCCGCTAAAGCTTCACACTATTGCGGAACAGTGTTCGGTCTACACGGCAGAAATGGTCTCAGCTTGAAAAACGAGAACATTGCAATTTCTTATCGGCTGAGATTATATATATTCCAACTGCGGTGGAATACCTGAAAATAGAGGATAAGCTCGCTGAAGCCAAGGAACCAAGATTCCAAGGAAGAAATAATAAAATTCGGATGTTATCTTGCCCTCTTTTGACAAGGGCAATTTTGTTTACGGGGAAAAGCTCACACTTGGTGACATTTTTATGCTTGCCACATGCATACCGAAACGTATGTACAATACATGCTCAGCTGACACGGCCGGAATACGTCGAGTCATTTCCGCCGGGAACAATATATGGTATAAACGCTGTGGAAACCTGGAAGAGAAGGACACAGCGATTTCACGTTTTAGGTTCTGAAAATAAAATTCGTTTTATGACTCAAGGCGAAGCCTTTAACGACGTCGAAGTTATGACACCGTGTACGGCAGGAACACCCTGATCAAAACACACCGCGTTTAATGGACGAACGGTAGTCGCACCTCTGCACGAATCTCAGTACCGAACTACGTGTTGCTGAACTCTATGCTAAATCTCTTCGATCTGTAGCTGTAACGTGATTGCTGGGAGCTTTAGCTCGTTACATCCGATCCCAGCTGTCGAACACAGACTTTAGATTTGTCTACCTGAAGCGAATTTATATTAGCATTGAAAATGCTTCTATTTTCGGGTCAATAGCGAGGTCTGTGGGGTCAATCTCAAATGTTGGACGCGAGTCGCGAAATATGGTAGGCCATGTTGTAGCGGAAGCGATGTTGCGGAAGTGCGTCATGAAAAGTTGCATAAATAAATAAAAAACAAAAACACTGAATGATTTTAAGAAATTAAGGTTAGACGCTGTGAAATACCAGCGGATTAGGCAATTTTTGAAAGTTTATGCATAAACTAAAAACCAGATCTATCAAGACTTGAGGGATATTATCTCATTCATCTTTGGCACTTACTCCGTGTTTAGGCACAAATGAGATATAGCCATTAAGGAAGAAGAAGAAGAAGAAGAAGAAGAAGAAGAAGTACGGTGATTGCTGCGAAAAAAAAGATTATAATAAATAATAAATAGATACATGCATTCTTCGGACCAATACGACACTGCGAACGTGAGTTTAAGTCTACGCATCTATTCTTCATCAATGATGTCAATTAAATTATGTATTTCACAAACAATCCGATGAAAAAGAATATTAGAACAGGGGACATTTTCGATGACTCGGATACTTGCATAACATGCAAGATCTCTGAATTTATTTTATAAGGACTCCGCACTCGAACCTCCGAAGCATTTCTTACTCTTCTCTCGAGATTTCGATATTGCGATACAATTTTATACTGTCTCTCTGACTTGTTTTAAATTCCGAACATTGACCCGAAAGAACTAGATCTACGACCTCACATTATATATTCTATCCTGCGAGAATTCATTGATATTCCACCACGTATTCTTGGACACCTGCGGGATATTTTACACAGATTACTTGAAAAAATCTGAAATTTTTTCTGCATTATTACTATGAGACGTCAATGGAATTTCTTTTCTGAACTTCTTTGTGTTGAAAGGTTTTTCACTATTCTATGGGATTTGACAACGATGAATTTATTTGGGAATCATTGTTATCAGAATTTGAAGAATTACTTCAGGATTTCAGAATAATTGGGCTGGTTACAGTATACAGTCTCTGATTTCACTCAAGCCACACAGTCTTTGGGGTACCTCGAACTTTCATGTGCGGGTTCAAATATAGAAACGATTTTGAGCGAATTTTGAGTCATTTAAAGTAATTACAATCGATTTATCTTTGACATCATTTTAGATTACGACAGTCTTTACAGAACAGATTTTCGTAAAATTAATATAGAATACTGAAATTTCGGAAAGTGCAGTCCGCGTTGTGACAATATCAATTCCAATATTAATTTCGGGGCCATTGAATTTCAATATTTGTGCATGGTATCATTTATTCGCATGATATTATTGCATCGTTCGGTCCAGATTTGTTGAAGCAGAACGAATTCTATAAATTTTTAGGAAATATGACATTATCAATGCAAATTATAATCACTATCAACACATTTTACTGAAATTCTTTGACCCAGGTGCAGTGCAGATAACGCTGTTTCGCTAATCAAATTACGCGTCGATTAAAAAAAAAAAAAGAATGAAACCGATATTCAGATTCGGCCAGAATTGTGCCTATATTAATGGCTTAAATTTCGCGAGGAGAAAAAGGAGGCAATAACCCACCGTACATGTATCGAATATTCCATGCCAAAGAGCCGAGGGTTTAACTGTTTATAGATTCTTACCCAACTTTTCTCATCAAGAGCGGGCGCGTCGATTTTTCTGAAGAAAATTAAAAAAACTATTGCCAATTAATTCCAAATTCGAGAGTTCGTTTGATGGACACGACGTGATACAGTTTTCTCAAAGTATCTAGAAAGACAATCTTCACCGTTAATTAGATTTCAAACCTATATCAGAATTGGAATCTAAAGAATATCAAGATAATTTTTTCAGTGGTGGGAAAAAAAAACCAATCAACCGGAGCGAAAACGTTTGAGTCGAAAGCTCGGTAATCTGTCACGAAATACTCCATATGTATCTTATCAGGGATGAGGAGCTTCAACCCTTCTGCCTCCAGGTACGTGTACACGTGAAGATCCTTAAGTGTGTACCTGCACGAGCCATGTCCGTGATAACTGCAAGGGGCAAATGTTGTCTGGACAGTTAGTAGCAGCGCTCAGAGCTCACATTGATTTTCGAAGAGGCTGAGGAACACAGGGACGGTCCTGCCATGGACCGGAGCCTGCTGTCTCAGAGTGTTAGGACGCCGGGGTTGGTGGAAAAGTGGGTTGCTACATACGTTTACTTTTTTCATTCATTTCTGATTGAAGATGGAAGAACTGTTCGAGCGTGCATTGCTCCGCAAGCATACGAGAGTCCTAGTATCGGTACATATACACTATCAAATTTTCGCGAATATACCGTCGACGAATTGCGGAGCAATTTTAGTGTATCCTTATAAAAGTCACGGTATCGGCGAATGCGAAAAATAGAGAGGTCAAGAAAAACAAAATTGTAGAGGGACGAATCCTATATCTTTGTTGGATTCTGTTCTCTCACAACACATCTTCTTTCGCACTGCGACGAAACGCGACCCTGCAGTATCGTATTGTGAGAAATGCGGCCAAAGCAAGGGGTCTGTGAATTGTATGAGATCGTTGAACTTTATTAGATTAAATTCTAGAATTTTCTCATCTAAGAGTAAATCAGCGGAATTGTGGTAGACTCCTTTATAATTTACGAGACAATGGTCAGCATACTATATTAATCCACGAGCGCAGGGAGAGTACGTGGAATTCCTTTTTCAAAAAGGAGACTATGAAGAATTATACGAAGCCATAAAGAAATCGATGAAACTTTAATGAGATTGATAACTCTTTCGTCCATTTTTCGTAAAATACCATTTATATTGATCTCATTTTGTAGAATTTTACGGCCCCCATAAAAATTCTGAGTGACTTTTAATAACAGAAAAATTCAATAAAATTCCAAGCAGAATGCATGATTGGAGGAAAGTGTATAAAACTTGACCGCGGTTCAATAGAAACCCGAAAGGTAGTCGACGAAATTCAAAGCAACGTAGGTCACAATATAGTACATCAGATGCAAGGGGATTCTGTAAAAGACTTGAAAGAAAGTGTGCTGACTAATCCGATGAACTAATGACATGAAGGAAGTCGCCCCAAAATGAAACAATCATGACAGTCAACATCTATGGCGTCTAAAGATATTAATATTCATGAACGACCCGGACGAGGACATCAATGACAGTATAGTTAAGCGTGTGGTTGACCCTCGTATTCTGTGTTAGACCAGACAAGCTGGAATTGTAGTGAAATCAAATGAATAATGATCAGTATCAAATTCCGCTACCGTAGCTCAGGAAGGAACTAAAATGTGGATGATAAAAAAATTGTGTAAAATCTCTGTTGGTTGTCCAGTTGGGTTCTAAAAAATAAATTCGAAACAGAGCCAAATCACAGTGCAGCCCATGTGAACCAAAGTATCTCTGAGGCCGGAATAAGACCATTTTTGTTAGACCTAAGTTGTTTCAGCATCCTGAAAATTGAATGTTTCCACTTACGGTTTGTCCTTTATACAGCAATGTAGATCATTACAGCAGCATATGGCACAGCCCTACGAAACATGTATAGTTCGACCTTGGTTCGAGTTCAATTTGTCCGTTTGCTCGATAAATATTGCGAAAAGTAAGGAGAAAAACCGACAACGGAAGCACAATTGAGGAACGATGGATCCTGGTACCAATTCAATTCCCAGTAGCATGTAGATATGGAGCTTTTCAATTTTCCGGAACACCTTCATTCCTTTTAGCAGGGGAGAGCCGCGGTCTCGTCCCGATAGAATGAAGTCGGTGACCAAACAGGCTTCGGGGATAATCGTGTCTGACAATAAGCAGGAGGTTCGGGGATATTTACAAGCACCAGAATTTATAAGCAGGCTGGTAAGCTGAGATGTCGGTTACGAGCGCGGGGCAAACCTTTTGGCGAACCCGCGAGGATCCCCTCCGCCACGGATTACCATATAACAGCGGTCCTTCGACGAAGCCGGATCTTACAGAGCCTGAAGAAAATATTCTCCAGGCATATAATCCTCGTCCAAGGAACACGTATTCAAGTCTTGACAGGATAGGAAAAAAAGGATCCTAGGATTATGAGAGAACCAAAATTTCATGAAAATGAATGGGAAGCTCACGCGAGTACTTTCCAGGTTCCGCGTATGGCTCAACATAAACGCATTGAGGAAATCAGCACATTTATTGTATTTGCCTCATGCTCATGAACGGGAACTGGATGATGAATAGGTACATAGAAAAATCGTTGTTGCGCTAAGGAAGTTAAATGGCAGAAACCACATCGTTATCTGGTAAATGTTATCCTCATAACTACGCCTGCTTCTGAAACCTGAACTTTGACGAGCAATTCTGTATATTATCACCTAAGTGATAATGGTGGAGTTCGTAACGATGGTACCTTAACGGCAAAGTTTCCTTATTGATGAAACAATGCATACAAACACAAAAGTAGTGAGTGGTTCTCTTTACGACGTCAAAGTTTTCAAAATTGTGTAAAATTATTACAATCAGACACAGTTATATATACGTGAGAGTAAGGCGCCGCCACCAGGTCACAGAGTTCACCACAAGTGGACGTAGACGAAGTTGGTAAAACCATGGGATGCTCATGTCAGAAAGGCATAGGTACAGGGGTCTCACGGTAAGTGCACGCTTCCTTTCTGAACGCTCTTCAGGTAACTCTCCCCCTCCCTGCCACAGTAGCGCATTTCCGACCCTACGTTACCGACTGAATCAGAGTGGAAACTTCTTCACTGATAGCTGTCACCCTCGCTAGTGGCAGCACTTCGAAACTTCTGTCGCCTAGGCTTGTAGAACTGTTTCCAAATTCACCTCTATTTACCCATAATATTCATACCTGATGTTGGAGAACAATGAAAGGACAAAATGAAATTTAGAGTAATGGCTTGAAAATACTACATATAGGTAAGTACATAAGTACGTGTGAAAGTCGGCATTATTGGGTAGAACGACCGCCATTAGATTGCCTGTGTTCTATGCATTATAGTTATTGAATGAAAAAAGCAGAGTTTAGCCCTAATACGTGCGCTTTTCTACCGTTCAAGGTCATGCACATCAGTATGTAACAATATTTACGCCACCATATTTCTTATCAATGTAACAGCTGACGTGTAGACATTATCTGACCATTCGTTATATGTTGTATGGACGATGTATATGCGGGGCTTCCAACAACACAATTCCCCGCAATTCCTTCGGTAATTTGTGTTTTAATAAAACCAAATAAGCTGTGAGGAGTACCTGTAGTACTACATGAAGAAAATTCAATAACTTTTAGTACTCAGTCGAATATCAATGATGTATACAAACATACTGGGACCCTATATTGGGATGAAACGAGGTTAAAATAGTCGACAAACATGAAATGTTTGAAAAACACATAAACGACCTAACGGTTTGAAAAAGCAAAGTCTCATACGTTGTCAGGAAGACATGTGATCGTTACTCTCTATAATAAGGAGAAGATACGGTGAAGGAAAAATAAAGTGAGACGGAGAAACACTTTGTTTCAACTATAACAGATGATCTGATATACGACGTCACATTTCCTGGTTTTATGTCATACATGTTAATATAATGAAGTCCGGATAACTCATAATTTAATATGTTGTAAAGGTTTTTCCAGGGTTATCACGATCACAGTTGTGCTTATCGTGATGATAGTCAACATTCAAGCGCATCGGGAAGGAGGTTAAACGAGGTCGAGGGAAATGGTATTGCATTTCTTATTCTAGTCCGTAATGAGAGATCAACTGTACCGGTGATCGCCGAACATGTTGAGTTCCTCGAATGACTTTTCCACCAGAAATCTGATCCGGTCATGAAACAACATGACACTAAGATCTGTCATGTATTTGATATTCTTATTTGCCTCCATAAATCACGCAGATGCGAATGGTTTCGAAATGGATAGAATCGTTTGATGATGATAATTTGTGTGACCTTTGAAATCAGCTCATTCACACTCTCTTCCTCCACGTTTCTGACATTGTGATTTGTAGATTTCCTCAGTCCCTTATAATTATCGTCTTGGAACGTGGACATTTCTTATCTGCTCTCGCTCAACCGCAATCACATGCCGTCCTGTTGATGATGAAACTAGGTGCTGCGGTAGAGCAAGCATTTGCTGCGTTGTTCTAAATCCGATGACATCCAGCTGTATGCATGGATGCTGCCATACTATTTGCATATTGGTGTGTTCCACCTTGGCGGTGAATTGCTACTCAAATGATCAAATGCTAGCAGAACCCCGAAATATGTGCAATTCGAGGTGAAATTTGTTAGCGCACTTGGTCGTCTGCTTTTTTAAAAATCTTTTGTTTGTTCAGCTCAGTTGTGATGAGCACTGAAATTCTTGCGTATCACACTTGCACTGTCTTGCCAATATTAGGGAAGTAGAAGGACTTGCAGACCGTCATTTCTGAAGATATCTATTTTTTTTTTTTACAAGTTTAGAATTAAATAATTCTTTCAAGGTTGTAAGGAAACTGTGCTGAAAGTAGACAGAGACTAGGTATTTCTAGTTGTGACATAACAGATATCAATTAATTTTCGATATTCTACAAAATACAAAGTACACGTACATCTTTTATCTTCAATCTGACAATGAGGCCCATTCTAATAAAATCGTACAGAAAACCAGCGACGTAACCTTTACTTGTATTAGCCGAACCACAAAATCGCAATCTGATTCTTGCAGATCCAGTCACTCACATTTAACAAGTCCAGATTATGACGCTTAGGATTGCCTTGATAATCAAAGTGATATTGATCAATATTCTAATAGTTCACTGTCATGACTTTCATGATGAGTCAACAGCGACACATAATACACATCGACCAGAAATTTTCACGACGAATGAAATTGAACGCAAATTTTAATTGTTTTTGAGATTGAAAACTACTCTGATACAAAAATAGCTGATTTGATATATTTATTGCTCGTGTTATCCTGACTTAAAAAATCCATAAGTATCCCAGCTCTCACAATGTTCGATCGGCCATATGAAATATGAACCAGGGCTTGTCCGGCAAAAAGATGATCTGATTCAAGTTGAATGACATAACGTTTCAAGGAAAATTCAAACGACCGTTACCTTACACTGGAGGTTTGTCGTCTGATAATGTTACCAGGAAAATATTGCGATTACTTACACACCGAAAACCTGCTTAAAAAATGTCCTTCTTCAATTTTGAGTGATAATATTGGTGATACAGTTCATTTCGGTGGTTGAGATCAACCGTTAGTTTTAAACATCACGAATATTGTAAAAAATGTTCGTTCTGAATTACGCAATAAATGTATTACAAATTTATAAATAAGTACCAAAGGTTTACTGTATAATTTAGTGAATTTGAATACAATTTTGTGTTTCTTCTACAAAAATGAAGTGAAAGCAGTAAACATGACTGGAAGTTAACTTTTGCTTATAACCTTAGTTTGAATTTTTCAAAACTTTTTTTTACACAATATGTGCTGTAGCAAATGTGTTGTAAATACATAATTATCTTTTCGATGTGAATAACAATAAATTACGAGACTCGTTTTCAATATTATGAGGCAAGCAGGGAATACTACAAAAATAACTAGCGGACACTGGTATAAGCCATATTATCAACGAAGCCTGTCGTGTAAACAAAAAATACAGGATACTGAGGTGAGAAGTTGTCAAGAAAGCAGTATAAGCACAGAAATGATAAGATATAAATAAAGAGTACTGAATGGAAAACAATATACACGATACATAGATTAGAAAAAAAAATTATAATTGTGACATCAAAATCCATATCAATTGAACTGAAACATCACAGTACGGTAGACACCCTCTTATTTATAGATTCGAAAAATTTTTGGTGTTGTCATCGAAGTCGAAGTGTTTTAGAAAAAAAACCTATTGTACTATAAGTAATGATTAGTAGAAAGCTAAATCACATCGAGTATTCCAATTCAAGAAAAGTTGACGAAATCATTCAGAACTGATTTGAGGATAACGATTTCCGAAAAATGTGTCTCGCTAAACGCTCTAGCAAATGATTTGTCACCCTCATTCGCTATTACCTCAGTCAGACCAAAACCATTGCTTATAGCGGCTGGAAGTTCCAGACCTCAGAAGCCTCCGAGACGAGTAATGGAAAAAGTATCCATAACGAGCTGCAGCACTGATGTAAGGAATTAACAGGAAAACCCAGATAAGAGGTTGACCACTCAACTTTACGGAATTCTTGGTGTTTAGATGCGATCTCATAGATGCTTAGGGTTACTATCTGAGGAGGCCTTCCATCGTCTTCGATGAAATGGTATCCTTTCTACTGATATGGTTTTTGAAAACTCGGTTAGACACCTCAATTGATCGATTAATTACACAGCCTGAATCTGGAGGCTATTTTTCATATGATCTTTGTGAAAATCTAGGTGGACAGTTTTTTGTCATACTAAAAATGATTAAATATTCGGAAAGCTAATGACATGCGCAAAAATGTTATCTCGCATATATTTCGGATCCGTATTTGTCCCACTGACCTTAATGATCGGTCAAACACCTCGCCTCAGAAATGATAAACTCCGTGTTATGCATTTTATTACATTTGTCATAAAAACAGTCAGAAAACCCAGATTCGATTCCTTACTAGTTCGTGATGGAACAGTGGACATTGTGAAGTGCAAAGGATGAAAAAAAATTTTAGAGTTATATATTAGGTCACATACACCTATATGTATTATGCATATCACATTGTTACATCATAAATTTTCGGTATTTTGGATATTTGATCAACAGAATGAGAAGGTTCCGATGTTGAGATATACCTTCTTCCCGTTCCATCGACCGTGGACAATAATTTCAATAGCTATCAAGCATGACGTATTGTAGAGGACAATTTATCTTCAGCACATCCTACTTGACTTTTCCGCGGTTTCCTGTAGAATGGTATTTTCAGAAAAGTCATTGTGATTCCACCACTGGAACAGAGAACACTTATTCTTCTCACTTTGGTTCAACATAACAATCACTTTTCGAGTTTTAGTTTTGCACGTGTCAATTCACATTGCGGATTCGTTGATGAAAATTGATAATCAATTTCTCTTAGAACCTACAAATTTTTTTAACCATACGTGACCTACAGTGAAATGAATAGTGAAATAAATAGAAGGAAATGAGGGTTCGCAGATCGTATGACGTTTCCAGTCCCGAGGCCGGTACTGTTTCTACAACAGAAAAAGATGATGTGACAACTCGCAAACGTTGGATTGTTCCATTAATTTTATTCTTCATATTGTGTGGTGTGGTTCTCGCAGTATCTTGGCTGTCATCGCGCACAACTAACTCAACGAAAAATGAAACAGGCGGTACATCTGAGACATCTGAGACATTTGAGGTACTATTCATGTGCATTTCGTTATCAGGGTACATCTCTGTTTGTGAAAATTGGCGGGAAAACCGAAGGACGGAGGAAAACTTTAACTTTGGATGAAATCAACATTACAATTCACAATGATGAACTCTCGGCGAACTTTCATATTTTCGCCGATATCTAACTTCCGATAGCTCCTAGGTCACACATGAATAGAGACGACTTTGAAGGACGGCAAACTTCCTCATGAAAAGGTCCTACTAGTTTTTCGCCTACGATCGACTGTTTAAAAGATGCAGTCGACGTAACGCGAAGTTTCTGCAGGAATGTTCTGTCCCTCGTGCAATCATTCATATATTTTTGGCAATATCTCGCTTTCGGTTGCTCCTACACTAAAATTGGAATTCCGATTCCTCAGCACTGCCGCGCTATGAGACTTTTTTCACACTCATTTTCAGGCTCGTATTCACAGTCATTTCGAATAGTATGACTAGTTGACACTTTTTCTGTCCTCGTTCTACGCTATTGTATATTGTCGAATCTCGTTGGATCGAGTGAAATAAGATTTCTTGCAAGATGAAAGTTAACTGTCAGAGTTTCTATCACCGCACAAGTGGCTTAGGGTTCGGAAAATTGCCGCGTTTTCATCATCTTCTGCAGTGGGTCTGATTTATTCTTTATTTTGAATTATAGAATGGACGTCAAAATCCCGCTGAAGTATCAGTTGGTATAGATACAGTAGACTCCGTATAAGTTTATGGCACGGGCTATAGAAGAGTAAAATTCCTAGGGAAGTGAGAGTAGACAGCGCCCTTTCTTTTCGTTCACGGAGCTGATTTTTAATGAATCGTGTAGTGGTGTGTGATGCGCATACAATCACAGTCAATAGTTGCAAGTGGAGGCCTCACGAGCAGTCTGTGGCGGGAAAGAACTTACGATGAATATGTTCGTGAGTAAGAGTGTGTGGGCAAGTGTGCAAATATGCCAAATATACAAGGTGCAACTGTACGGAGTCTACTGTAAGATTGTGATAATTTTATTAGATTAGAATGGTGAATCTGGGCCAAGAATTTGAAAACACAAACAAGGTGACCTGATTTGTACTGAGTAAACTAACTGAACTAAAGATTATTATATTTAAAAAATCAGAACCCTCATTGCGTATATTATTGCTGCAGTAACTGGGGTTTGAATAAGATTAAAACAAATATCAATTTTTTGTTGGAAGTTCGCGATGACGACGAGTGAGAACGGAGCGTTGCTGCCGACATCAGTGACTAAGAAGGGGAACGCACCGGTGGCGCTGACGACGGTGACAATAGAGTTGACGACGACTGTGAACGAAATCGAAACACCAGCGTCAACCACGACAATCGAGCCGACTACGAGGGGAAGGGAAACATCGGTACTTACGACGAAAACGCCGTCAGATACGACTACAAGTATGAGCGAAACACCCGAGTCATCGACGACAATCGAGCCTACGAGGGGAAGCGAAACATCGGTGCTTACGACGACAACGCCGTCAGATACGCCTTCAAGTGTGAGCGAAACACTGGCGTCACCAATCGAGCCGACTACGAGGGGAAGGGAAACATCGGTACTTACGACGAAAACGCCGTCAGATACGACTACAAGTGTGAGCGAAACACTCGAGTCAAGGACGACAATCGAGTCGACTACGAGGGGAAGCGAAACATCGGTGCTTCCGACGACAACGCCGTCAGATACGCCTTCAAGTGTGAGCGAAACACTCGAGTTAACGACGACAATCGAGCCGACTACGAGGGAAAGCGAAACATCAGGGCTTATGATGACAACGCCGTCAGATACGCCTTCAAGTGTGAGCGAAACACTCGACTTAACGACGACAATCGAGCCGACTACGAGGGGAAGATCGGTGCTTATGACGACAACGCCGTCAGATACGACTACAAGTGTGAGTGAAACACTCGAGTCATCGACGACAATCGAGCCTACGAGGGGAAGCGAAACATCGGTGCTTACGACGACAACGCCGTCAGATACGCCTTCAAGTGTGAGCGAAACACCCGAGTCATCGACGACAATCGAGCCTACGAGGGGAAGCGAAACATCGGTGCTTACGACGACAACGCCGTCAGATACGCCTTCAAGTGTGAGCGAAACACCCGAGTCATCGACGACAATCGAGCCTACGAGGGGAAGCGAAACATCGGTGCTTACGACGACAACGCTGTCAGATACGCCTTCAAGTGTGAGCGAAACACTCGAGTCAAGGACGACAATCGAGCCGACTACGAGGGGAAGCGAAACATCGGTGCTTATGACGACAACGCCGTCAGATACGACTACAAGTGTGAGTGAAACACTCGAGTCATCGACTACAATCGAGCCGACTATGAAGGGAAGCGAAACATCGGTGCTTACGACGACAACGCCGTCAGATACGACTACAAGTGTGAGCGAAACACTTAAGTCAAGGACGATAATCGAGCCGACTACGAGGGGAAGCGAAACATCGGTGCTTATGACAACAACGCCGTCAGATACGCTTTCAAGTGTGAGCGAAACACCCGAGTCATCGACGACAATCGAGCCGACTACGAGGGGAAGCGAAACATCGGTGCTTATGACGACAACGCCGTCAGATACGCCTTCAAGTGTGAGCGAAACACCCGAGTCATCGACGACAATCGAGCCTACGAGGGGAAGCGAAAAATCGGTGCTTATGACGACAACGCCGTCAGATACGCTTTCAAGTGTGAGCGAAACACTCGAGTTAACGACGACAATCGAGCCGACTACGAGGGAAAGCGAAACATCAGGGCTTATGATGACAACGCCGTCAGATACGCCTTCAAGTGTGAGCGAAACAGTCGACTTAACGACGACAATCGAGCCGACTACGAGGGGAAGCGAAACATCGGTGCTTACGACGACAACGCCGTCAGATGCGACTACAAGTGTGAGCGAAACACCCGAGTCATCGACGACAATCGAGCCGACTACGAGGGGAAGCGAAACATCGGTGCTTATGACGACAACGCCGTCAGATACGCCTTCAAGTGTGAGCGAAACACCCGAGTCATCGACGACAATCGAGCCTACGAGGGGAAGCGAAACATCGGTGCTTATGACGACAACGCCGTCAGATACGCCTTCAAGTGTGAGCGAAACACTCGAGTCAAGGACGACAATCGAGCCGACTACGAGGGAAAGCGAAACATCGGTGCTTATGACGACAACGCCGTCAGATACGCCTTCAAGTGTGAGCGAAACACCGAGTCATCGACGACAATCGAGCCGACTACGAGGGGAAGCGAAACATCGGTGCTTACGACGACAACGCCGTCAGATACGACTACAAGTGTGAGCGAAACACTTCAGTCAAGGACGACAATCGAGCCGACTACGAGGGGAAGCGAAACATCGGTGCTTATGACGACAACGCCGTCAGATACGACTACAAGTGTGAGTGAAACACTCGAGTCATCGACTACAATCGAGCCGACTATGAAGGGAAGCGAAACATCGGTGCTTACGACGACAACGCCGTCAGATACGACTACAAGTGTGAGCGAAACACTTAAGTCAAGGACGATAATCGAGCCGACTACGAGGGGAAGCGAAACATCGGTGCTTATGACAACAACGCCGTCAGATACGCTTTCAAGTGTGAGCGAAACACCCGAGTCATCGACGACAATCGAGCCGACTACGAGGGGAAGCGAAACATCGGTGCTTATGACGACAACGCCGTCAGATACGACTACAAGTGTGAGTGAAACACTCGAGTCATCGACTACAATCGAGCCGACTATGAAGGGAAGCGAAACATCGGTGCTTACGACGACAACGCCGTCAGATACGACTACAAGTGTGAGCGAAACACTCGATTCAAGGACGACAATCGAGCCGACTACGAGGGGAAGCGAAACATCGGTGCTTATGACGACAACGCCGTCAGATACGACTACAAGTGTGCGCGAAACTCCCGAGTCAACAACGACAATGGAGTCGACTAGAACTCCTAGGAAGAGCGAAACACAAGCTGAGAAACTGTGGTATATATTTTTGGCCAATATAAATATTTTATATCTTACATACTTTCATCAAATAAGGTGAACGGTTCACGATAATTACATCAAGGTGGTTATTAAGTATAGCAAACCATGCCTAGTACACCAAAATAGTGTATTATCTAACAAGGGAGTCAAATGTAAAACACGTGTCTTCCGTTTCTTTAGCACACTAGGGTTTCACATTCAACTTTCGTGTTGCATACGATATTTGTCATTGCATGTGGACGGAAATGCAATTTGAAAAAACCTCCCATGGTCGTAAAATTGCATTTTTACACCCACTGCAACGAAAAGATACGCGAAGTTCCACTGCCTGCATTTCTATTTTTTTATTCAACATACATAAATGATGATAATCAGTTCGACATTCTTTCAGTGACAAAGTGCGAAGTCTCTCCAAAATTTGAATAATTTTCCTACTCCTTTTATCTCTGACTCCAAGTATCTCCAAGTATCTACTTTTATCAAAAATTCTACGCCTACACCTGACATGTGTAAAAAATTCTACGCCCCTATTGAAATTTGTTGCGAATTTGCTGAATGATCGTAGAAGAAGCAAACAAAAACAAGAATTCAACACGCAAATTACCAAACGCTTTTTGTTACCCACAGTAATGCCATGCAAAATGTCGTGAATCCAACAGCTCGTCCTTGTGAAGATTTGTACGAATATGCCTGTGGGGGATTCAAAGCTAGTAATGGAACAACTGAAGAAGACCCCGCGGAAGGAGCAATCAAACGCATATTCGGTAAATAATATAGCTCGTTCAATTTTATCCCCATTCTCTTGGCAAATAAAAGTTATAGTATGTATAAAAAAAGGTATCTGCTTCATGTCACAGACCAAGCCAACAAAGAGAATTCGAAATATTCGAACTTCCTCAAGTATTTCAAGAGCTGCATGAGCTACGAACGGAACACAACTCCGGAAGAGAGAATGAATTTGGGTGAGTTCGAAAACTGGATCATAGCATATATTTTACGTCGAATAAAACTTTGATCTGCACTTGTGAATAGACGAAAGTCAATTTTCAATTGTTTAGCAACAGGAACCCTTATATTTTTGCAGCGTTAAAGGACATACGTGAAGTCGGAAATTTTTCATCTGCAAAACCACCCGACAGTTCTGACGTCATCTCCATCCTCTCCAACCTTCTGCTACGCAACAGGTAAGATTCATTTTACTTGTTGAAAATTTCTCCAATTCTTACTGCACGTGAAAATGTATTCTAATACGAACAAGATTCGGTAGAAAAAAAAGTTCTATGTTAGGACTGAGATGAGACTCTTAGATTTGATTAGGAGCATATCTAAAAATTATGGATATAAACGAAAGTCTTTCTTCTATTTTTTGAACGCAGAAAAACTGCTTTGAATACAAGCAACTCAATTTTTGAAGTTGTCAGATTCTTCTTGATCTCCTATGATCTGGCTGGACATCAAACTGAATTTGATCAATGTTTCTGAATAATGAATATGTATCGATTGAAAGTGACAGCGATGTTTCGATTTTTTCGATTGATTGATTAATTATTGTTGTTTGCTGGTTATGCTTTTTCAGAATCAGGAATGGCTACGTAGATCTCATCTTCAAATACTCTTAATCGATAGAACTTGATCTCGTAGTTTTATCTTCCGTAGGTGATTTGGAAGTGATAAACGAATCTTCAATTTTTATTTCAAGTTCACCGCTGTTCGATATCGTCGTCGACTTTGACGCCGATCAAGACCTGGGAAAACAACACAAGTTCGTATTAAAAATGGTTCCACCAGTGTTCAAAAGTACTCTATGCGTTGATGTTTTGGGAACGTGTTATGCCAAGGAAATGGAAGCGATGATACATAATGAAAACAATGGAAATAACGAAGCTTATGACTATGATGATGAGGATGATAACGATGATACAGAAGATCAAAATGGTGAACCTACCGAGGTGCAAATAATGAAGTACCGTTCAGATTATTCATAAAAGTTCTTGTAAACTGTGACGAATCATCGAAATAGTAGTCGCCTATTCCTTTCTTCTATAAATGAATATTTTTCCAGGACCGCTTGAATTCTAAGGGCCACTCAACGTCTGTTATAGATGTGATCAAAAAATTTTCCGAGTTCAGTCATTTCAATATAGATGCAATAAAGAGTGGAGTAAAATACGTTTTAGACGAGATCCTCAAGGTATACCAATCTGCTTTCTGAAAATCTCAATAATCGCAATATCCTTCTGAGGATAGCCACTAACTTTATCATGATTTTCAATCCACAGTTGCGTCGAGTAGAGCAGAGAGAAGTTACTGCACTGCCGGAGAAAATGCGTGACGACGTGAGTTGATCCGAACGGTTTCAGTCTTGACTGACTGTAATTACTTATAGTGTTCAGCTGCTCATTGTTTGTGCCCAGCTCTGATTTCATCATAACCGTAATCGCAACTTTGTTGTCTTTTTAGTTGGATTTCGAAAAATTATTGGAGAGTTCAATGAACTCGTCTGAGTTCAAGAATCTGAAAATCTACTCTAATCCAAATTTTGCTTCCGTCATACGTGAAATACTTCGGAACGGAAACAACGCATTACTCAACGATGGCCTTTTAGGACTATATGTTTACAAGATCTACAACGAGGTAATTCAATCATTATATCGCTGAAAATGCTGTCTGATTGTGAAAACCGTGATTAGCATCTCATACTCGTTGATGATATCGACGAATCGTAAAGACTGTTGAAGCAAAAGATGCATCGACATTCGACTGGCGAAACGTTCGCGACTGGCGTTTGAAAAATACGCTAAACTAGCTATTCTTTTCCAAACTATTCGATTTTCTGGTAGGGTTTCCATTCATCGAACTTTTGCCGTTCATTCAACGAATTGGAATGATAAAACAAAGGTCGAGAAAATTATGCAAATGCTAATTGTTCATTTTGCGATGTCAGCTTGGACCACAACTTGCCACCTCAATTTATAAGAAAATTAAAAGTATCTTCTTCGAAGCGCGTCTAATAGGTTCTCCAGTCTCCACCTGGAAAATTGTATTTTCCAATTGAATTTCGAGATAGTCTGCTTACCCTCTGATGTAATCATGTGTCACGCAAAAAAGAGGCCCCCAAATTATAGGCGATTCAGCCCACAAATCCACTCATTGTCAGTATGTCGTGTCAAGGTATGATGCCATTGTGGTCTTATGTTATAGCCACTATATCAGTGACATACATAGGTATCTGGTGTTCCAACAACCGTACAAACATCGTGCATTGATCCAATACCACCATGAATTATATTGTGAAAACTTATCTTTAACAGATGGTTCTGGCCGGACGTACCGAAACTTACTGTAGAAGAGCTGCGACCAGCCTGATGCGGCAGGATGCTGTCGACTTATATTTATCATCTTTTCCTACGGACGAACGCGAAAGGAGGAATAATTTGGTGAGTTGATAACAAAAAAGACCTGCAGACTTTGTAAAAGTTGACACCGCAACAGACAAAGCGCATTCAATTGAGTTGAACAAAAAATTTTGTTTTGTTTCCAGACAAAAAATATGTTTCAAGAACTGATAAACACTTTCAAGTCAGACGTACAAAATGCAGCATGGCTGAACGTCACAAGAGCTGCGGTTGAAAATAAGATTGACAAGATGTCGATCGAGCTTCCTTATTTACAGGACAACGATAAAAACGTCCCTGAAAAAGTACGTACGGTAAATGAACTTGACATTCAAAATTCCTGTCGGAATTCTGATGTGATGAAATATCTGGAGATTCTTAATCCCTCGCTCAAGGAAACGAAATATTGTCACTTCAGGTACCGGTAACCTTGACGGGAAATTTTTTTCACGATACAGTGATGCTGCAAGGTCAGAACAGGAGGGCGATGTATCAAATGTTGGGGGAAAGTGCGAATGAACGCAATATGTACGTATTTACTTTCTAAAAAAAAACTTTGCATGTGTAATATGTGACATCAGGTCTGACACTATTAGACATATCATCATAGCTCATACCTGAACATTTTTTCCCGAATGTTCGATCGACTTACTTCAGATATGAGCTTCTGCCTCTTTTTATACGGTTTTATTGAAATTCAATCACCGAAACATAGTTGGACGTACGTCGCCTCACCTTATCAGACGTCAGTCTCGGTTATCTACAATCTCAACAAAGTCGTCGTGCCATACGAAGCCGCTGATTGGTCAGGCGTCTTGGGTACCGGTGCAACATCCTTAGAATACTTGAGAATAGCCACGCTCGGAACTGTCATCGCCCACGGAATAGCTCGTCATTTCGATCAAACAGGTATGACAATGTGGCTATCACAAACATGATGGAATAGGAAGTTTTCTGGCCGTGCTGAAATATTACTACCTTCAGCAATAGCCTTAAATAATTCATGATACGTACGTAATAATGATACGTTGATGGTTTCTCATTCCAATCAGTTCAAACTGATCGACATATTTTGGAGGTTGCATTCCGAATGATGTACCTATACTTCGTAATTTCGTTACCACACACAGTATTATATTATCAAAGAAGAAGACTTCTGGCAATCTTTAGAATCTGTACGTATCTAGGTCTATAACAATTAAGATCGCCATGGTAAGGAGAAAAGTATGACCGATGAAGTAAGTTTACCTTTCGGAGTAGAAGATCTTTTTTTATTGCAAGATTGCCTCATCGCAGTCGAACATCAAGTGCACGTTCAGATTTATCTGCTTGTGAATAGGTACTCAACAATTGGTAGACTATGTGAAGAATTTCGCAAAGCAATACAATTTTTTGCCAAAATTCTTTCTGGACACGCGCTCTTAGTTTCCCAGATTTGATGACGGGTTTGATTAATTAATGAGATGAACTGAATGGCAGCAGAAGTTGAATTGTCAACCCTGAATCATTGTATTTCACAGGTATAACATACTACGATCACAGCATTACTAAGCGTTCCAGTACCATTTTCTTCTGCAAGCATCCCTGTAATGCTGACTCTATGTATCGTTCCTACATACGAGATCAAAAACAGCGAGGTGAAAAAGATAACAGGATCAAACTATCGTCAACAGGAATGGATATCATATACACGGTAAACGCAAATCACGAAAGTATTATAGGCTCTCTTCGATTTGAACACATTGCACTGACAGCACCTTCCTTCCTATGCTTCGTGCTTGCTCCAACTTGCTCTGTAAATAGTCTAGTTACCCGGCTTTCTCATCCCCATCATGTAGCTCAAAGTATCACTGAACGTCATACAATGATTGAGATCCAGTTAATTGCATCGCGTCCAATACTACGACGAATTGAGTAAACCAATCAATTCATTTTTCTCGTTAACATTTACTTTCTACAATTTCGAAAATTTTAAGAATATGTATAAAAAATATAAAAAATATAAGAAATAATAGCAAATAAAGGGCAGATATTTTTTAATCATTCAATATAAATAAATTATTGAAATATTTAGGAAATTAACTAATAGCAATCCTTTGCAGAGATCATTTATCGTGCAGATACCGCTATCCTGACAGAAAGTTGTTTATCAAAAATAATCGATGATTTTTATAGCTGGACGACCTCAGTCTGAATGACAGAATTGCTGAGGACATAGGTGTACAGCTTGCTTATCGGACGATGAAGCGGTCCTCGAGCTCTTCAGAATTGTTACCATGCCTGGGTAGCGATAACGATAACAAGCTAAAAGAGAAACAATTCTTTCTGGCCTATGCTCAGGTAGTTATATGTATAATCAACGGAATTCCCACACACGTCTTCAAGCTTGAATTATAATTATACGTAAAGAAGACATTTATAAGCATTCACTGTGGGTTATGATCATGTATCCAATGTCTACAGATGCACTGCACAAAGGAACCGATAACATCGTCTTCCGTATTGCTGAAGGAAGGCCACAGTTTACCCGGACGGCAACGAATTGCGCAGCTAGCTGCCAACAATTATCAGTTCATGATCGGAACTTGGAATTGCAGTAATACGTCCAGAAAGGACGGCGGAAGTCAACTGAAGATTTTCCCCAGTGTGGTGAAAGACCCCTCGATTGTGGTTAAGAACTCAAAATAAACACGAATTAGAAACTTTTTCTGAAAATAGGCAATGAACTGGCCCCGAATTAAACACACGAACGTTGCGTTGATTTCAAGTTTGGAGAGGAAAGGATTCGATTTGATTGAATTAGGTAGTGAGAATGTATGGTTATTTCTGAACGAATCATCATTTCTTATTTAAGGGGTATTCCATGCGAAGCGGGACAGGTTTCGGCCAAGGGTCGGCGAATTTGAAGTCCGTCCAGAATCTCGTTCCTTACTACTTTGCAACGAGTTTTCCGGAGTTTCAGACCCTGATTGATTTTTGACTGTCCGTGAGGCGCGATTAAAGAAATTTTCTTAGGGTTTACTCGATTTACTTGGAAATTTTACTGAACATTAACAGTTAAAGGTATCACAAAATTATGGTAAAACTTTCAGCGACCCCTTTTTTTTATTCGTCGGCAATAAATTATTGAAATTTTTTTTTTTTTACGATCAATAAAATTTTTCGCCTTCGCATGGAAGACCCCTTAAACTGTTGCTGAGAAAGAAAAACATCATTATGTAAGCAATTATGTTGATTAATGAATTATTGATACATCTTTATTGAATATACGTTTTACTTGTTTTATTTCTTGCTCGATACGAATATTTCAAGAATTTTTTTCCAACTGTTTAATCTAGCGATTAAAAATTTTTCGCAAATTTTTTTTTTTGTGGCAATCATTTTTCTCCTCACTGAAGATCAATCCGGAATAGCAGATATGTGAAACAATTTCCAAATGCTGCTTCACGCTGGTCAGGGGTTAAAAGAAGAAAATTTAATCTCTCGAGGATTCTTCATTGTTGAACTGACAAATAAAAATAAGAGTAACGAAACCTCATGGCAAAAAGTCAAATAGACCTTATATAGCGCTGTCGAATTGACCTTATAATCAATTGTCATAGGCTCGTTTCTGGTTCCAACTTCAAGATTCTCGCCATCGTGGTGTGACCTTTGCCTCGTCGTCTGTCTTAGTTTGGTTATCAAAAAAAGACCCAAAGAGTGAACTTAGAACCACGAATAAGTCGAAACTGAAAAGGGTCCAATTGTGGGGGTGAACTTTGTACATCTCTGTATTAAATCTGTCATCGAGGATGACGAATATTGTTCACGCGTAGCTCATTTTTCAAGGGTTTCAGGTAGTTCAAATGAGTTTATGCAAATTGAAATTTAAATTGTATGAAGTATGAATCTTGTCAAGTAGAGGATAAAGTAACGCGAAAAACCAAAGGTAAGATAATAAGATACGTAAAAGACTCGTGGACTGTTACGTCTCGAACAGGGGGATTTTATCGACCACAAGATAAAAATGGCCAGTGAGAATATAGTCTGAAGTTCAAGAGCGCTGGAAGGTTTTCCTACATACTCCGTCAAAAAAATTGGAACGTTGATTTTGGAACGGATTATCAGAAAGTTACTGTGGGAAAACGGATTTTAAATCTATAGTAAGAGAATCGTATCGAGACTTTTGGGAAATGTTGGTATAGTTAATTAAAAAGAATTTGTTTTCGACTGATTAAATATTTATTTACATTCCACAGCAAAAATGTAGCCACGTGGATAAGCTGGTCTCAGAGAATTTCCACTGGTGATGATGAAATATATATGCTATCGGTTTACTTTTTGCGGGTAAGCTTCCGCCTGTCTGGGTATAAAACTAACGTCAAGAAACGCAGCTTGGTATAAAGGCACGCGGAAAAATAATGTGAATTTCCTAATTGCGGTCTTAACACGCCTCAGAATCGCTAAAGTTGTAATTATTCCCATTGCGTCATCAGCCTGGTTTGGCTATCTCAATGCGATAATGTGTTTCCCTTTCTTTCCTTTTTCTGTTTCTTTTTTTCTTCTACTTCTAGCGGTTTTTTATATCGTGTTGCTCGATAATTATAATTAATCTTTTCCCGAATCACACAAAGATGAGGAAAACATCGATGCAGAAAAAAAGTCGTGATGTAATAAACTGCTTACTTTAGATAATATAAAGCTCACCCTTTATCCGAGTAAGAGAAGCTGCACTATTTTCATTCATTAATAAATTGATGTGTTCACTGTCGGTTGATTCCGGAGAAGATTGTAATCCGTCTGCAAGCGACTATCCATGAACCCTTTTTCCAATAATCAATAGCCATCGATGTGAGGAACTTGTGAAAACTCTTGGTGATCAATGATCAGAGATTGATAAGACTTTGTTTTGCCCTAAGGCTTCGACACTGACGAATTTGTTGTGATATTCATGCCTCCTGTCGTGTACTGATGATTCAAATGATTCGTTTCAATTGCACTAATCTCGTCTCACAGAGTCTAACTGGCTGAAAATTGGAAAACGGGCGTAAAACAATGAGGTCATTAAACATTCTCGTGTTCCTTAAGATTAGATCAAGAAGATCCAGAATAATTAAATCTTGATGAAGGAAATTGCACAAAGTGGTAACTTTTGGTTTCTGTTTGGTTCAAAGAACGTCGATCGAAAGTCTGCAAAATCTACATTATTACAAAATAATCAATTACTGTCAACGTGCCCGTTCTTGGACTGAGTACCAAAAATTACCTAACTGAGAATATGTGGTTTCATTGGCTGTGTTTTTTGAGTAATTTGAAGATGTAATCATGCGGGCACCAGTCAGTTACGGAAAATCAACTGACTGACTGCTGAAACTTTTAATCCAATTTGCAGAAGCTTTAGCGTCTGTTTTTCTATTTGTAGCAAAAATTGGTCACACAAGAAAAAGGTACCTGATGGAGTCATATACATTTTTGAGAAAATGGAGGAGACCCACTTTGGGTATTGAACCATCCTATAAAGCAGAAAATTCAGATCGCTAATATATGTATATTATTTTTTCCTTTGGCAATTACGATCCCAGTGTATTACCACGTTGTGGTCTCGAGATAAAGTCCAAAGTTTATCTCTACCACATCCATGTAGCTGAGGTTTCGTCCTGGCATAATTTACCAGGAAAGCCATTCTGATTTAGTTGCTTGCGCTGGAAGCTTCTAATACCTACCCTGGTATGATTCGTCTCGTTATTGCTGCGAGATGAGAAAAGCTACGCCATAAATACTAAAAGAGTGCGTTTATTTTATCCCGTTCAACCTGCCCAACATCAGCGCGAACATTCGGTGAAGAATATCGAGGAAAGTGATTAGACAAAATGCCATTGCATAAATCATACGACGTTAACAGTGCAGAAGGGGGAAGTACACCAGCCCGTTCGTACAAGGCAAATTGTGTGCTTCCATTGATTGGATTCTTCCTATGCGGCGCTCTGATACTCGCCGTGTGTTTAATCTCACTGCCACGTACTGGTCTTCATCCCAAAAACGGAACACAGGTAATTTGAACTCTATCATCATATCATATTGGCATCAAATTCTATATTTTGGATCTGAACCTGAACTATTAAATTCGAAATTCGAAATGGCGAGTCCGGGAATAGTCGTCCACGTTTGCTACCGTCAATTTATTTTTTAAGCCCACACCAAAAACCTGTATCGTACAAGTTTTTGAAAATCCTGCATACATTTTTTTAATCAATTTTGCATACGGAGGTTTGTACTTCAAATTTGATGTGCTTTTCCCTTGACATGCGTACAAATTTCATCGAAACTGGGAGGGGTGAGCAGTTAAGTTCGATGTTATCGGGAATTCAATCTCAATCGGATAATCTTATTCGAAATCCGAGTTAAATAAAATTCAGGATTCAAATTAAATTACATGAATTGATAGATTATAATTCGATAGATGCGAACATTGGTCTCTAATATCTCTAAAAAACCAAAATATAAAAGAGCTAGTTAGAAGGTTCCTAAATTGATAGTATGAAGACTGGAAGAAAGGAGACCGAGCTTGGCTTATCTCACTCCCAATTAAACGGGCTCGCTGTCTACGGTCTGGATCTGATGTGATATAGGTATTGCATAATATACAGTGCGACTTGGGGAACTCCCGTATCACCGCGCCCCTAACGGGGTTCGCAAGAGCTTCCGTTTTCATACAGTACCACGCAAAATCATGCACCTCGGACTACCGGTAGAGGCGCCTCGAACGACGAGTTTCAACGCATATGCATATTATGTCGAATATGGAGTGTGGAGAAGAATGTCCGATTTGTTTGTGTTCGTCTGACAATTAGAGGATATTCTGAACAGTACTATTTCGCTACTTCACCGGTCTTATTGTGCACTGGTTTCATTTTGCACGATTTTATCGGCAAGATTGAGCCGATAAAAAAATATTTTTAGATAAAAGGGGGAAAAGTATGATTTTGTGCACAAACATAGTTGAGGTGGTAGACAGGCAGCTATACGGTAATGCATAGATAGGATTTTACTCCGGACGGACGTTCAAGGTTAGACATGTTGTGTTGTGTTGGAATAAGTTAAGGGGTCTGACCACCCTGAAATTTTCAGAAAATTGATTTTTTTTTTCCTCTTATAATTATGACTAAACCTTTAGCTACAATTAGAGCCGTCACACGTGTCAAAATTCGAAAAATTGTCGAAGTTACAGGCATTTTTATGTACACATGCGCGGGCGCGCCCACCTGCGAGCCGGTCGCGCCGCAGGTGCGCGCGGTTTGACCGGCGGTTTGACCCGCACGGCTGGTACCAAAAACTTGGCAAAAATCAAAAGCGATCGGCACTTTGGATGAATACCATCATAAGGATCCTTTACCTACAAATGTTCAAGATGCAATCAAGCCAATTTATACGGACCTCAGTTCAGATGAACTGTTGGAGCGGTGTGAAGGAGGCTTCACACAAAATAACAACGAGAGCCTCAACGCGGTTATTTGGTCAATGGCTCCAAAAACTAGTCCGAGTGGTGCAGAAATCGTCAACATTGCTACCCATCTTGCTACCAGCATTTTCAACGATGGCTATAAAAGCATAATGGCACTAATGACTGTGATGGATCTGGAAATTGGGTATCGCTGCTACGACTTCTGCGAGAAAACCGACAAGCTGCGTTGCGACACCGCAGAGATACGAGCTCAACAAAACACGAAATTAGCTCGCCAAGCTCGTCGATCGCTTCAAAACCAGGTCCAAGATGCTCAAGCAGCTACAGAAGGACAATTATATGGGCCAGGAATCGCTGATTGAAGGTAAGCCGAACAAACACCGCACCAACGTCTGCAAAACTGCACTCTTACTTTCTTTTGCGTTTATCTCGAAACTACATTTTTAGACCTGGCCGCTCGTAAATCTCGGAAAGTAATGGTCCGATCGCCTTGAAATTTTTACACAATACTCTCAGATACATTATCTACAATGTAGCGTAGGATTTTTTTGCTGAGTTGATTATTTTTTTTTTTAGAATTTTTTTTGCTCAAAAAATTTGACCAAAATTTTTTTTTTTTTGTTTTTCCCTCATAAAAAATTTTGTAGTGGAAGAAAAAAAAAATCCTACGCTACATTTTAGCCACACTCTTCAAGAATAAGCTAATATTTTTTTTTTTTTTTTTAGATGACCCGTTCCGGAGATTTATGAGCGGCCAGCTACGCGCGTGTGCGGTGGAGGACCTTCACGGCAACAAATGCAGAGCCGTCATTTTTTAATATTTTTTGATGAAAATTATAAGAGATGTTTATCAAGCTATGAACTAGCATGTGTGCAAAAATCAATAAATTCTCTCAAATACTATCGAGTTTACAAATTTTCTTAGAATAAGCCTATTTTCCGTGCGGCCAGGGTGGTCAGACCCCTTAAGGACGTTACCCACAGTAAGCTAAGCGCCAGATCTCCGGCTTCCTGCATGAAAGTGGAGGGGATAATGGCTGGGACAGGCTCCCGTTGTGACTACACCAGGCGACACCAGCGCGGCGAGCGATACTATCGGTACTACAAACTCTGATGCCAGAATCCAGCCCACTTTGGCCATGACCGGGCTATAACTCCCTTCGCTTTTCCTCCATAGCAGCGATGGAGCACGGATTTAGCGCTGGGGAGGGGCGGCTCTGGCCGGAAATATCGCGATTTTGTGCTTTAGCTCATACAAGTTTCCGCGCACGCTTTAACTACGATATTCTTGCTCGTAGTCTCAAATTGAAGGTAGAGGATATATCCATGTCTCGACCTTTCAAAATTGCGGATAAATATCCAGTCTTTGTTAAATAATAAATTCAAAAATTGGCCAAGATCATGACATAGATCCTTCTTTTATCGTCAAAATGGTTCAAAGAGGATTGCGATACCTTCAACATCGTAGATAACTTATATTATGGTAAGATACGGTAAGATCCGAGCCTGTTTGCGCTAGCCGCTGCGGAAGTACAAAACGTTCCTCATACAGCGAATCATACCGCACACTTTACCATATTCAGTGGAAGATCATCACTCGACATCTTAGACATGATTAGGAGAAGGTGTCGACCCAGTCGAGGCAATAAAAACAATTTCAATACTCAGCGCTTCGACGACTCATCCGTCATTCTTTTCAGAAACAAAAAAAAAAAAAATTCATCACAATCATCTTATCATTAGAACAAATCCACAATACGAAGCTCTGGTCCAAATTTCACATCAGCCAGATAATACAGTAAGCAATTCATACACACTATATTAGTTTTTTTTTCCACTGTAATCTTTGCCTGATGTGAAAGTTGAATCACGGCTTTGTATTGTGAAGATCAGACATAGTTTTGATTATTTTTATAATACTGAAGTGAATGACGATGAGTTATCGAAACGTCAACAACCAAATTTGTTTTTTACCGATTCGACTGGATCGATGGCCTATCCTAATCAACACACTGGACCTTAGCAACAATGCAGACGGTGTTCAGTCGCCTCCAGAAAGGTTAGAAAAAGGTAGAATAGCCATTAACCTCTTCCTCCATAAATTTACTAAGAGTAAGATTTTTTTTGGCCATATAAAGTCTAGTTTTTGACTCAAAACACGGAAAAAACCCATCCAGATCCGCCAACTTCACACAGGGTTATGTATATATATGTGTAAATCATGCAGGTAAGGCACCAACATCCATTGACCACAGTAACGGTAGACTGTTTGTTCCGAAATGCTAATTATTATCATGTTTGATTACAGTTCATAAAATATGAATATCACATTCTACTCATATTTGAGTCAATTATCATGACTAATTATTATTTATTATAATTTTCAATTGAATTTTTGACTATTCGACAATAAGTTGTTTAATTTAGATGAATATCACAATTTACTTATATTTTGGTTCGTTATACCTATGGACTATTATTTATTATTAGTTCCAAATAAATTTATGAGTATCAAATAACGTAATAGTAAATAGTAAGACAATTATGTAGATATTTTGATTTCTAAAAACTAAGAATTATATTGATTACCAAATTCCAGTAGGCAATTCCAAAAGAATTCGATTATTCACAGAGAAAATTCCAAGGCTTTCCTGGTGGACATAAATTTTACAATTTTATACGAATGATTGGGGAAATTGAAACCTCACAGTTCGTCGTAGAAAATTGTGAACATCCACCGTTTTTTCGAAAAAGAACTAAAACAAACTGGAATTTTACATGAATATTCATAAGTCCATGAATTCATAAGTTCTCACTTGTGTTGCAGAGTCGAAATGGCGAGGACCATATGGGAAAAAGTGGAAAACTGCGAGATTATAAGAATCCCATAACAGAGCACGTCATTGAGACGACCTCTGAATCGACAACGTCCCCGTCCACCGGACAGCAGACTGCCGAAAGCAAATCAACCAGCACGATTCAGACGACCTCTAAATCGACAACGTCCCCGTCCACCGGACAGGAGACTGCCGAAACGAAGTCAACTGGCACGATTGAGACGACCTCTGAATCGACAACGTCCCCCTCCACTGGAGAGGAGACTGCCGAAACGAAATCAACTGGCACGATTGAGACGACCTCTGAATCGACAACGTCCCCGTCCACCGGACAGCAGACTGCCGAAAGCAAATCAACTGGCACGATTGAGACGACCTCTGAATCGACAACGTCCCCGTCCACCGGACAGGAGACTGCCGAAACGAAATCAACTGGCACGATTGAGACGACCTCTGAATCGACAACGTCCCCGTCCACCGGACGGGAGACTGCCGAAACGAAATCAACTGACACGATTGAGACGAACTCTGAATCGACAACGTCCCCGTCTACCGGACAGCAGACTGCCGAAAGCAAATCAACTGGCACGATTGAGACGACCTCTAAATCGACAACGTCCCCGTCCACCGGACAGGAGACTGCCGAAACGAAATCAACTGGCACGATTGAGACGACCTCTGAATCGACAACGTCCTCGTTCACCGGACAGGAGACTGCTGAAACGAAATCATCTGACACGATTGAGACGACCTCTGAATCGACAACGTCCCCGTCCACCGGACAGGAGACTGCCGAAACGAAGTCAACTGGCACGATTGAGACGACCTCTGAATCGACAACGTCCCCGTCCACCGGACAAGAGACTGCCGAAACGAAATCAACTGGCACGATTGAGACTACCTCTGAATCGACAACGTCCCCGTCCACCGGACAGGAGACTGCCGAAACGAAATCAACTGGTACGATTGAGACGACCTCTGAATCGACAACGTCCCCGTCCACCGGACAGGAGACTGCCGAAACGAAATCAACTGGCACGATTGAGACGACTTCTGAATCGACAACGTCCCCGTCTACCGGACAGCAGACTGCTGAAAGCAAATCAAGTGGCACGATTGAGACTACCTCTGAATCGACAACGTCCCCGTCCACCGAACACGAGACTGCCGACGGCACAACAATTTCATCGGTCATTGTGACGAAACCAACGGAACTAAGGACCTCGCAAAGAACTCAAACTCATGATACAATCGGTGAGTCATAAATATTACACGGCATCTCAAAGAAACCTGTCGAAATAAGGGATCAAATGACACTCGCATAGTATACTAGCCAACGCAAGTCAAAAACATTCACAACTACTGCACTGGCCTGCGACCTTGCCGGACTCTTCGTCATGCTTCAACACCGTCACTAATTGATACTCGATTTAATTTTGAATGTTTCGAAGCCATAACGCACTTGTCCCTAGCTTGTTTATACTTTTCGGTAAACATATCACCTCTTGCTCATTTTTTGTCAGCACTAAACTCTGATTCGCTCACGAAAGTTAGCCGGTCAATTTTCCTATACTTCGAGTATCGCACGTAAGATTTTCACTTATATTCCTCTATTTCGAACGAGTTTTGCAGCTTATTTGCTTTTGTATGTCGTTTAATGTCCTATCGCCCAATTGTTACAATGTCATATTTCTTCACAACTAGATAGAAAGAGAGTAGGAATCAAAATAGCAAGCCGAGTGCTTCACTTCATGAACCATTTCACTGATGAATGTGACGATGTCTATGAATATGCCTGCGGTGAATTCGAAGCTGACAATGTCATTTCCGAGAATGACCTGGCAAAACTAGCAACACACAGGATATTTGGTGAGTCATACATTTGATTAAATTAACCGACAAAGTATTATTCACTTTTTTTACAGTGCTGTCGTCTTTGACCACATGCCATCAACCAATATTTTATCTTCCAGATCGGTCCGAAAAAAACGATGAACCCCCAGTTTATAACACACAGTTTTTCGATTACTATAAAAGCTGTGTCGACGCTTATACAGACAATTTCAACGCGTCTTATCAAGAAAGGATAGAATTGGGTGAGTTTTTTTTAGACTGAACCATTTGAAGTTGATAAACGTTAACGAACTACTGCGCGTAATGGTATCGACTCAACTGACATTCTTCATCCTAATGTGTCTCGAAAAATCTACTTCATACCGATTCAGACTTATTCAAAATACTAGTCAACATTTAATCTTTTCAGCCAAAACAGCCATTGAAGACGTCGGAAAGTTCTATAGTACTGACGAGTGGAACGACACAGATTTTGACCTAACTACTATGCTATCGAAACTGCTCCAACGTGGCAGGTAGGTTTTGAGCTTCCATTTGCTTGAATTTTTCTCAAGCTCAAAACGCTCTTAAGAGTCGTCGAAGTTTACAGTGACAGTGAAACTGGTCATCATGATTGAGTTGATAGAATGATTCGTTCTGTTACTGAAATGATTATCTGCACATTGCAGCGCACCGCTGTTCGACATCACCTTGGGTGTTGCTGTCGATCCCCAGGGGAGCTGCACCTATGAAAAGAGTCAACCGAAGTTTACCTTGAAGCTGGGGCCGCCGGTCATCAAGAATAGTGTTTACGTAGACGAGAAGGAAGACAAATGTTACAAGGATCAAAGCTCAGAGATCCTGAAAAAATCAGTAGATTTGAAAAGTCTTTATGACCAACATGAGAAGTGCACGGTATATAATAATGCGATTTTAGTGATTGACTAGGGGAGCATCAAATCTCCAAATAATGGATTCTGAATGAACTTCAGGGGGTTTTTCTCTAGTTCAAAATATGGAGCCTGTCGCATGTAGTTTTATTCAACTGGCCATCCCCCCATCAGTAACAAGTCATCATATCTTCAAAAATACATATACCAAATTCACTATTGCATATGAACAAAAACAACTGCTCCATTGCCAGTAGAATACAGGAGGGCCTATTAGATTGAACTGATAAACCAAAGACCCGGGCCCCAGGCTTTTAATGAACGAAGCGCTTATAGGAATTAAATTCGAGAAGAATGGAAATTCCGGAGGTCTGATACTCAACGTGTCAGTCTATCAGTAATTCAATATGCGAAACCATCACACTGTGTACACTGGATGAGTGTGCAAAACTCTCGGCAAAACTCGAAGCATAATCGATAACCTCTAAAGGACAAACTTTGTTTTATTTTTCCACAGAATGAAGTGAAGGACTTTCTCGGGTCTATCAAAGACGCCTTAAAGAAGCTGAGAGTGAACGAACGTGTCATGAAGGACAGCTTATTCGCTATTGAATTCGATTTATTGAAGCATTTACCGAAGGTATGCACTTATTTGGTGACCAATCCCACATACTAAATGTATAGGGAAGACCGGGGGGAAATTAATAATTCGAGTACAATGAGCCACTGTCAAAAAAAAAAAAAAAGAAAACCACTGGATGAAAATAAGCCGTGCAAAAAAAAATCAACATTTGCGATTTTCTTACGTGGTGTTCGGATGGCATCATTGAGTTGATTTTGCAGATTTTGTTGTCATAAGGCATTTATAGTTGTTCGTACATATAACCCACAGAAGTCGAAGTGACAAACAACATGTTCAACTTTCTGTATTGAAAGTCTGGATGTGGGTCCATCATAAACTTATAAAACTATCGAATTTCGAAACTACGCGGAAGGATGTATTTTTGAAGCAAGCTGTTTTTCCCTGTGCCCTGTGTATAATTGACGATGAACCAATAATATTGAATGCAACATTGATTTCAATTACAGGGGTATCGAACGAAGAAAATCATTAATGAGGCCTACGTGACCAGGAAATATCAAGTAATGCAAATTGCAGAATTGCAAACTAAAACTGTACCGGAGTCATTCGTAAGTCACGTAATATATTTTTGCAACTAGATAATCACGGAGATGTTGATCCTGCAAAACCTTGACCACAATATTATTACCTATTCAGCTAAATTGGACCCTACTGCTGGAAAAATTAACGAACTCAACGGTGGACTTACAACAGCCACTACAGGTTTACTTTTCATCAGATATTATTGATGGATTGAGTAAATCCGCAGCAGCCAATCGAAGGTCACTTCACAATGGTTTACTCGGACTATATGCTCACAAGATTTATCAGGAGGTAAGCAACACTTTCATACAAGAAGGTTTCATTTGGAATTACGTATAAACACAATCAACACTAAAATTTCATAATTTTCTTGCCCAATTTCGCTACCATGCAACTACTGCGTTAAAATCCGTGAACCTTTCTCGTATAGTTGGTCGCGCCTCAGCGTGACGTCGAAAATTACTGCAAGCGAATAGCTACCGGTCTTATGGGGACACATTCCTCCAAGTTATATTTGTCATCTTTCTCTCGTGACGAACTTCAAGAGATGAAAGAAACGGTAAGCGAATAGTATTATAGTATCATTGCGAGCCCAATTCGTGAGCACGGACGCCTGACAAATTAACATTGTTTATTCCCGTAGGTGGAAAAAACTTTTGGAGAACTGAAGAGTGCACTGGAGTCGAGTGTGAAAAATGCGACTTGGCTCGAAAACTCTGATGACGCAGTGATAATGAAAAAAATCCGAGATCTTGAAATAGAAATCCCTGATGATTCATATTACCAAGATAATAGCCAGCTAGATCCAGAGAACAGCGAAATTCGAGTACGTGATGGGCCAATCAGGTTTCCTTTACATTTCATTTTTCAAATAAATATTCTAAATCACATGTTTTCCACAGGACAAATTGTCAGGCAACTTTTTTAATGACTCTATGATGCTGCTGACACGTAACAGGCGGATGATGTACGGAATGTTGCATGAAGTTCCGAATGAATCCTCACAAATGTACGTATCTATATCACCAGTCAAAAAATGAAGCTTAAAAATTACGATGCTTCGGTATATCCGTTATATTTGGTAATTCTGTCCTGTCTTGAAAACTGGGAGAGAACCGCTCATGCTTCCAAAATGTCTCAAAATTTGAATTATTTCACGAGTCGAAAATTCCTCAGGGTAGTGTTTTGGCTGCCGTTATGAATAGTACTTCTTTTTATTGCAGTTGGACGCACTTTGCCTTACCCTATCAAACTTCAGGCTCAGCTGTGTACGAACTCAATAAAGTAATCATGCCATATGGAGCCATATACTGGCCGCAGGTACTCGAAGCCAACAAGATATCTTCGCGTCATGTGGTTCTAGCCACACTGGGTACTCGCATTGCTAATCTGATTGCTGACCATTTTGGCCCGACAGGTAATCAAACATGTACCAAAAATGCAATACATTGTGCTATAATTTCAAAGACACGAGTCAACATTCTAACATAGATCCCTTAGAATGTATGATTAAAATGTAGTCCTACTCTGAAAAGCAATTTTTACTGTCTCGTTGCGGAGATACTGGCGGGGTACTAGTAAACCACTGTGGCGGCCGATATTATAGAAGAATAATATCGTTGATCGAATTGAATGAATAACATCGTTGATTGGATTCATTTTTTACTTTTACTCATGACAGGCATACAATATTTTGATGGTATGAAAAGTGGAGAGCCAGCAGTTTTTTGCAATGACCTAAAGGCGGCTGAAACCTACGAATCATACCTCGGACGTTACGATGGAATCGTGGAGACCGACAAAGCTGTGGGATGGATGGAACTTCCTAACATGCAAAATGTTTCATACGAGGTATGATATAGGTACCTCCCCTATGTACGCCCTAGGTACCCTATGATATACGACGTACCACTGTGCTGATAATTACCTCAGTCAATAGTATGAATCGAATGTCTATTGGCTTTCTGCATCAGGACCGTTAGTAGTGCCACAAGTGACGAATGATGGAAAGATAAAATCACGTGGGGACGGGATCTGGTAGGATTTGGAAGAATTTCCGGAGTAGAGTGCCGGATTTTCCCGCCGTATTTTAGATTTTGGTCACTTCAAGCAATTGCATCAAAGTTTGCTACCAGTCAAGCTCATTCACATTAAGAATAGTTCAAGTTTTCCCTACAGACCATCTCGAAACTACCGGTAATTTCGACTTCGAGGCCTAATAACATCTTTCAGAAAGTTCTTTCCGATTTGGTAATTCATTTTTTCCGAAGTGATGTCGATTTGCAGTAGTTTCTCGAAAGGAATCAGATTATTGTCATCCTAATCGTAAAGTTGTACTATAAAAACCAATTCTGGTACCAAATGGCCTGGAAATCAAACCAACTCTAACAATAAGACGACGAAATACTTGAAGCACTGAAAGAAGTGTTGAAGAAACGCCGTCTAGTCGAGGCTAGTGATAGACCACCTAGACTGTAGGCTTTGTATTTCAATTCTTATATACGTATTCTTTGAATTTATTTTGGGTATCTGCTAATTTCATGCAAAGAATTGTCGAAAGTGTGACCAATGATTGATATTTTCCCAGATATCCAGTCTCAGCCGTAATCAAAGACTTTCTGACATCACGGGTTTGCAACTCGCTTTCGATGCGATGCTAGCCCTGCCACTGGATTCCAAAAAATTGATGCCCTGGTTCGATGGAGGTCGAGATAATAATGAAGCAACTCAATTTTTGGTGGCTTATGCTCAGGTAATTCAAGAACCGTGTACATTTCTAGCCGCACGTTCGTTGAAAAGCTTGTTAAAACCGAATGAAAACATGTGTCGCGACAATTCTGTTGTCCAGCTGTATTAGGTCCTGGAAGAATAATCATCTCGCTACTTAATGTCCACAGATGCATTGCACCAAGGTGCCGCTATCGTCGACATTTGTGACATTGTTCGAGGACGAACATTTGCCCAGCCGACTGCGCATCGCCTTGGTAGCCTCCGGTAGCAGCATCTTTGGAAGGACATGGAAATGTCGGTTGGGATCCAAGATTCGCCCTTCGGAGGGCGATCCTGCATATTCGTTTCCACAAGCTTTACAGGAAGACCTAGTTTCCAAGTGAATCTCTTGAAATCACGAATCCTGTGCATCGTAGCTTCCCATTATTTATATTCTTATACATATATCTGAAAAATTCTTATACCTGTCATGTTCATTATTCAGCGACAGTAAACCTACTTACAAACGACTCATATAAAATTATTGAAGTAATCGGAGTACCTATATTCATCGATTGTGCGACTGAAGGATAATGTCAAATAGGGGCTCATCACTAGTCCATTCACATAGGATGCAGACCTAACGTGAACGACTCCAAATGATATTTCGATGAAGATATCGGGAAACTTCAAATGATTTGGAATGTTCCACAAGTGTTTACAGGATGTGAAAAAAATGCAATTCACACTGTGTCACGTTCGTAGAAAATGTATGAGCTCTGCAGCGATGGAGTTGGGCACAATTGGTTCTCGAGTAGCTATTGAAATTTTGTAACCATACGCTGCAGAGCTGATTAGTGTGATATTACATAATGAGAGTGCGTAGTTATTTATTCATCACACTTCGTCACAATTCTTCTTCTTCCTGACATAGTTTTTCCATGTAATATTGTAAATCCTTTCTTTGCCTATCAAATCCTATCACTTCATCAGAAGAGCGTGAAGTCTTGTGTAGGCCAATGGGTGGATCGTGAATCATCCATGTTGGGCAGCATGTCTCAATATGAATCCGTCATCAAGTATGGTTGCCATTAGTAGTAGTAGGCTGTTGCAGTTGAACCAAAATGATAAGGTAGGTTGCTGTGGCTCCCATAATCTGTAACGTCATTTTTCTTGACCATGGACACCAGTTATCATAGGATCATCAACTCCACATTTTCATCATTCTCTGTTGAACTGTCATCTTTTTATATTGGTGCAAATAATTTTTACAAAAAACACTTGCCGTGTGAAAAGTTTGAAGCAGAACGATATGTAAAGTGAACAAATCAAAGATCGACTGTTTGACCACACGAAGTGTTTTTTTTTTTTTTTTTACCGATTAGAAAGTGATCAGCTAGGTACAGCCAAGTGGTAAAATTAATTCTGAAGAATCATATATGATATGATAAATCAGAATAAGTTTTCATTCTTCATATTCGACCGATCAGCCATTAGGACCAATGGAAAAATTACCGCGCTTTATCAATATTTTGCCTATAGTTTTTTAATGGAGTAACTTTCAACCACAGGCTGACCAACTGATGGCGCTACGGTTAACCATGGTCATCAAAAAAATATGACTGCTGAGGGTCATAAAGTTTGAAAATGAATAAATTGTCATTGTTGCTTTGCGTCGACGTATGTATGAGTTTTTTTTTTCATTAGTTTGACAGTTCTTTCAAAATAATCAACAGGTCCCTACTTCTTATGAAAATTTGATGCTTTAAAATCTAACAAAACTTTCCTATATTGTATTATGTAACGTTATGCTCACCGAATTTAACATCGTACAGTCCAACGAAAAAAAACCATGAGCAGCAAAACTGACGCGTTCATGTAAAAGTTGAAGTGAGAACTGTTGAAGCTGAACACAAAGAGACCAACAAGAATTATTTATGTCCACTTTTATCAGAACAAAGAAAATCATTTCGATATACAACTTATCACTACGAAAAGTATGTAAAACTTGTTCACCTCTGCCTTGACCTCTCGTCTCATTGTTGTACCCAATAATTTGTGGATTATCCATCCAGTTAGGCCAGCCTGAAGCGAACAAAGCTAAATTAAATCAACGAAATTCGATTGAATTGATCTGCATTAGGCGAAATTAACGAAAATTATTCGATCGAAACTAATGCGAATTGACACGAATTGAATGAATTATTATGAATTAACGTCAATTAATTCGCATTGAGAGAAATTGAAAAAAAAATGGGATAAAACTAGCGAAATTAGATTGAATTGATTTGGATTGGGCGAAATTAACGAAAGTCATTACGAATTAATCGGAATTAACTTGAATTCGGGTTTGAATGAATCTCGCAAATATCTCAAATTAATTTTGACCAAAGTGTATTATTAGGAATTTATTGAGAATTGAAGAAATAATGCGAATTATAGTGAATTGATTAGAATTGTAATGAATTAACCGGAATTATAAAAAATATTTCAAATCAGAATATTCATGTGTCAAGCCCGGATTCAGTTATTTTTTCCTCGGGTAGTTGAGGAAATGTGGAAAAGATTATCCTCTCACCTCTTTCGCAGCTTTTGTAACGTTGAAAGAGAGAAAGATCAGTGGATAAACGCTGACCAGAATCCAGGCAGTGCCATTGGTCATAACAATACACGAAATCTCGTCATTTTCGGAAAGTAGAGGAGAAATGATGAAGTAAACGTTGTAAACGAGCGAGACGAACAGAACGCCGATCGAGAGTAGCGTTGGGAACGAAAAGAAGTCAACGACGTCTTGAGACACCTGGCACAGCGTCGTGCGGATAGTTTGGAGTAATCGCAGAGAATCGAGCTGACTGTGGGTGGGTAGACTCAAAACCGCGAGGTAGTCGTTCAGGAACATCGTCTGAGACGAATCCTCCGGAATACCTCTTAGTTTCGATAAATTTTTGTTAACCCGTCCGAATTCTCTGGCCACGAGTCTGACGACGACGAAGTATTCAACGATGAACCAATAGACAACGAACAAGGGTGTACCGGAGAATAAGCAAGCCACGAATACGTCGGAAACAATGGTAGCTTCAGTCACACTGAAAAAGATCCATAGTCCAATGTTGAAGATTGTGTGTAAATAAAATAAGGGTAGCATCTTTTCTTCGGACCATGGCTTCTTCTCTAGGCCAGAAAGTAGACAATCGATTTCCAACAGTCTGCTCATCACGCGAGCAGCTTTCTTTTGACGAAATGCCCAGGATATAAGTATGGCGTAAGATGCAAATGTGCACATGAAGATAAGCCCTAGATCGAAGACGTGAGTCACGGAAGAACTGTTATCATAATTTAATGACAACATCAAACTTGGAAATTTCAATGCCATCAGGGATTGATGGAGGATCAAAAGAAACAGGTTATAGGCCAGTCCAATTTTCGAAAAGCGGTAAGCCCTGGGACACCAAGGGTTTACACCGGGATTCACACTATTTCCAGTCGAGATTCTAGTCTGCTGAGTAAATGGAGCCAGTCCAATTACTTTGAGAGCGTAAATGCCGATTGTGATCATCCTAAAATGCTCAATTCTGGATCGTGCTGAAGGCTTTTTCATTCTTAACGTACTTGGATACAGTTTCACTTATTACTATGATCACCAGATCTTCTGGACGAGTGCTGTCAATATTCGCGAGCTCTTGTTCAAGCGAAACCTCACAATGCTAGGAATGTTGCACATTCGATATCGAGTACTGTTGAGGGTCAATAATAAACCACGAAGATATCAATTGTACATTATGACCGTGAACGTGTTGTCGTACCAACTTGTTATATTGATTGCTTCGAGGAACCCGTAGGGAATAGCGTATAAGTGAACAGGTCGCGTGCCGTTTTGCAATTTTATATGATTGTAATTTCTGACGAGGATTCTAATCGATTGATACGTCAGACTTTTGAAGTATCAAAGCAAAAACGATGCATCGTTTTTTATGGCTACCTATTTGTCTACTGTATGATAACGACGCCGAATGACCGTGATTCGAAAATAATGTAATTGATCTATCTTAACTGAAAACTATATCGAAATTAGAGTAACGTGAAACATGTAGGATGAATATCACACAATTGTACTGTATACTCACTCTGATATTAGTGCAAAGTGGAAAAAATTGCGCTAAGTTTTAGTATACTCCAAGAATTGAATCAGTATGACGATGTAGGTCGCTGTTGCAGCTAACATCTGTAACGTGATGGAAAAAATGAGAATTTGATATTCAGATTATTTTTTCGATGTATCATGAAGATCTGATTGAAGTATCTATCTGTAATCTCAGAATTCAGGTAATCCCTAAAAGTAGGTCTCAGTCTTGAAGTTAATCATGTTACCATATGTAGAAGTGTGTTTTACTTGCCGAATACAATAGTGTGCAGTCTAAACTAAAAAATCCACAAGCCGTGAAACTGATGTTTTCATGGAGCAGCTGATGGGAAAACTGTTTAAGCTGGAAACAAACGCTAAAATAAACAGACGCACCGATCCCTCAGCTTTGGCATGAGAAAAGGGTAGAGAGAATTCACCTCTGCTTTGATATCTGGTCGTGACACTGTGGCCAATAATTTGTGAATAATCGATCCAGTCAATTCAGCCTGTGCCAGATGAATTTTCCATGTAAGAAGTCAGATGAAATTCGATGATAGAAGAGAAATATTGACGGTAAAAATATTGCCTCACCTCATTTTCTAGTTTCGTGATCTTTGTAGTAAGCAAGATGACAGGACCAAAAGCAATCGAAATGTACGTGATTGTGAGAGTGATATCAGATAATGAAAAATCATCTTTCGGAATGAGGATTGGAGTGATGAAGTAATAAATGTTGTAAACAAAAGTTACGAACGAATAAGCGATGCAACTCAACATTGGGAACGAATAAAAGTCAGAGATTTCCTGAGACGCTTCGGAAACATGAGTACGAATCGTTCTGAGCAGTCGAAGGGCCGCCAACTGGCTGTAAGTTGATAAACTCAAGACTGTTGGGTCAAAGTCATAAGAACGGTCCGAGAAGTTGTTCAATTCTGATAGAATTTCGTTGACTGTTCCAAGTTCTGTGGATACGAGCCAAACGATTACGTAGTATTGAATCATGAAACAGTGAATGATCAAGATTGACATCTCATGGCAGAACCAAAGCAACAGGACCTCACTATATACTATTGTCCCCGAAATCGTAAAAGACGTCCAAATAAAAGCGCTGACAATTACGTAAGCCACGGATCGTATCATTATCTTGTTCCTCGAGCGTTGCTCCGTCTTGAGACCAGAAAGCATGAAATCTATTTTTACTAATCGATTCATTATACTGGCTGCATTATTTTGTCTCAACGCCGAAGAAATCAGGATAATGCAGCCTGTGCAAAAACACAGAGGTGCCTGCATCAGGTCTACGACTTGAGTAATGATAGATATATTTGCATAACTTAATGCAAACAAACGAGGGAACATGATGATGAATATGACAAGCTTAACAGTCAAAATTAGGAGGTTGTAAAATAATCCCATTCTTGAGAATGAATATTCCGCAGCTTTGTATGTCCGCCTACGAGAGTATCCGAACATTTCGCAAGATTCAATCTGAAGTATGAACGGAGCTAGTCCAATAATTTTGAAGCCGTAAACCATGATTTGAACGACCCAGAGATACTCTCCAGATCCGACTGGAAGTACTTTCATCGTTGGTGTCGATTAATTAATGCTTGACACAGAGTAAAATGAAAAGCACAACAATTTTAAAGTCGTTGATCATGTTAGCGAGTTTGGGTTCAACTGAACCACGCTTTTTCACTACAGACCAACCAAGACACGTGAGCTAAACAATTTTCTCTCATTAAATACTTACACTGAAAACTATAAATTAGCAATGAGGTAATGGGAGATAAATACCCAAGCGTGGAAATGCAGTGTTATTTTTAATTCGCGGTTACATTACAAAATTATCTATCTGGGAAAGAGAACTTCGCGATAAGCGGGTTGCGTGTATAATAGCCTCATAAATGTCACCCACAATTCAATTCGGATGAGAATGACAAGTACTTAAATTAAGGGGTGAAATTGACTTCGGTGAAATTTCGAGCAAAAATAGGTTTTCAAATTCTGACAATATCAAAAAGAGGTGTATAAAAATAAAATCCTTTCAGCAGTTTTTAAATAATGGTAGTATAGACCTATAAAAAAAAATTTAAGCCTCCTGCGATGAAAGTTCAGACGCATGAAAATTTCGGCAGCGGTGGGCGAGGTCTTCTTCGCAAGGTTCCTAATTGCGTCAGAACTGTTTCCGGCCAATGTCTTACTTGCATCCCCTTGCAAACTGTTACTTATGAATCGACAGTTGCGAAAGTCATATTTCCTACGATAAGTCAGATTGGAATCCCAGCAATTTCCTTACATGAGTCTCCTTTAACGATGTGGACTTGGATAGAATGTGAAAATAGTGTTTCTTAATATGTATATTGGTTCAAAATGCTCACCCGCAACTAAGTTGAATATTGTAAAGTTCCAGGATCCATAAACTGAAGCAAAATAACGAGAAAAGTTGTTGTGGCTCCCAAGATCTGCAACATGATCATTTTAATGCTCGACAATTTTATTCAGCGATGTCCTCGAGAAAAAATCTGTTCTCGAACTACTGTTGATTTAGACAGACAGCGGCCACTTTTTCACGTATTTCAAGACCAGTTCGATTGAAATATCCAATGGGTTGATTTGTTTTGTTCATACTGACATTTCTGCCACGTTAAATATCAAATTCGCATGCTGAATTGAATTAGAATGAACGTTTCATTCCTTAGCACCAGAATTTAGTCTACTTCTCTTCGTATTGTCATAGCGCAGAAAAATCCTGGTGAATTGATAATTCGTTATAGTTTTTGGTTCAAGTTTTGATTAGTTATCCTATAAGCTTTGGGATGCTACTCAAGTAGGTATACCACAAGCTACGAAGTAAGCTCGAAACATTCTATCCATATTCGTTAAATTTCGAAGTCGTAATTACCGATTGTAACATCGTACAGTCCAGGGTGAAAAATCCGAATGCTGTAAATCTGATGTTCTCGTGGAGTAGTTCAAGAGAAAACTGTTCAAGCTAAACAAAAAAGGAAACCAAATGTACAAACTGACCATGTTCCGATTGAAAACAAGTTCGATTAGGCTTATGAAATAGTGGACTGTACTTTTCATTTACCTCAACTTCAACTTCTTGTTTCATCACCGTCACCAGCAGTTTGTGGACTATTCGTCCAGTTCGTTTGGACTGCAAACATGAAATTTTTCAACAGTTGATCATCCAGTAAGAAGTTTGTTCAGTTAAAAATGTCTTGAGGTACCTGGTTTCCGACTTTCGTGACGTTGATGGAGAGCAACGTGAGAGGACAAGCACTGATAACAAGCCACATGACGTGATAAGCAGTCGCCAACCGGAACGTGAAACATTTTAAGACGAGCACAGGAGCGACCAGATAATAGAACGTGTAAACCAAGATTGTGAAAAAATAACAAATGCAGAATAATATTGGGAACGAGAAGAAGTCTGCGATGTCTTCTGACACCTCCACCAGCATCGTTCGAGTCCTGCGGAATAATCTCAGAAGAGCGAGTTGATTGTCAGCTGGTGAACTCAAGGCTGCGAGAAAGTCGTTGAAAATCGGTGTGCGGGATAAAAATTTAGGTATTCCTTCAAATTTCAATAAATTCTCATTGACCCGTTCGAATTCCCTGGCGACGTGCCCTACGATCACTAAATACTCAACGACAAACCAATAAATGACGAAGGTATTAATACCGAGAAATGTCCACAATAGAAAATCACCGAAACTCTTCATATCTCCAAACCTGAGAAACGAGAAAAAAGCAACCCATAAACTAGCGTTAAAAATCACGTCAACTGTCAGAACTGTGTACATCCGGGCGTTAGACAACGGCTGCCTTTCGAGACCGGAAAGCAGACAATCGATTTCTGAAAGTCTGTTCATTACATGGGCAGCGATTTCTTGTCGGAAAGCCCAGGAGACGATGATAACGTGAACTGCGAAGCAAGATATGGTAGCCTGCAATGTATGAATGGCTTGTGTCAAAGGATCGCCGGGGTCATAATTCACAGAAAATAAATTTGAAAATGAGGGCACAGTTATGACTTGAAAGAGGATCAAAATTAGGAGATTATATGCGAGTCCTATTCTGGAGGAGCTGAAAGCCCTTGTGCGAAACTTCCTCACAGCCGATGTCCTGTGGTTATTCTGATGAGAAAACGGAGCCAGTCCAATGATCTTGAGTCCATAAATAATTGATACGATATAAAAAAGCTTCATTTTTTAATCACTTTGGTCAACACAGCTTTAACACGGTGAAATAAAAATGTCGAGTCGGATAACAAGAAGATTCAATAATGATGACTGAATATCGGGTCGGGAAAGAAAGAATGTCCGCAGGCTTTTGCTAAATGAGATTATGGATTTCATATGAGGCTACTGCATGCAAGAAATAATTCACATGATGACAGTACAATTATTTTTCATTGTCAATCGATAACTCACGACCAGTTTTTTTTTTCCGGAGTATGAATGTTAAATAGGTCGCATGTAGAAAGAACCTTTTTATAACCTTTTTATGTACCAAAAAATGATTTATTGTAGAGTTTGAGGTTGTCTTGGCATTCGAAATATTAAATTATCAGCCATGGCTGACAGATTCACATTTTTTTGGTTCTCAACTTGAAGCAAATGTTGATGTACAGTTGATGCAGTTGATACAAATGTGAATTGGCAGCCACTCTCCAGCTGCAGTATTCAACTTGCCAAATTCAAGTTGACCAAATCTGAATGCCATTTCGCAAATGACCCTATAAAAATTGTCGTTATTTCTCATGAGACATTATTCTAGAATGTGATCAAACAATTTAATACTAACTCTCAATTCGTGATGAACTGCGGAAAGTTTGCTTCAAGTCTTATTAGACAGTAGAAATTGAATTAAAATGACAAGGTAGGTCGCTGTCGCGGCTATTATCTGTAATACATATATGACAACGAATAATCGTAAATCGTTCTTTCCTGATCAAATCATTATTATCAGGATATCGAGCAAATATGTGCAAAATATTATAGTTCTCCCACATTTAGGTGCTTCTGCACCACAGAATTATGTTGTACTTGCCGAATGCAATAGCCCACAGTCTAAGCTGAAGAATCCGCAAGCCGTAAAACTCATGTTTTCATGAAGCAGCTGAAGGGAAAACTGCTCGAGCTGGAAAGAAACCCGAAAATTAGGAAAAGTCCGCAATACTGTGACTCTTGCAAGGAAATATGGTAAAGAACTTACCTCCTCTTTGATAACCTGGCGCACTTCTGAAGCCAATAATTTGTGAATAAGCCATCCAGTTAGTTTAGCCTGTCAAGTAGTTTAGTGGCTATTAGATAACGATGGAAGAAAAATGATTGGGGTGAACGCGTGACTTACCTCATTCATCGTTCTTGTGATCTGGAAAGATATTGAAACGAGGGGATAGACGCGGATCGAGATACACGCCACTGTGTGAATAATAATATAGAATGACATATGAAAATTCGGGACTAAGATTGGTGCCACGATGAAATAAACGTTACTGACAAGGGTTACGAATAGATAAGCGATGCAAACCAAAATCGGAAAGGAGTAAAAGTCTGAGATGTCACGAGACACCTCTGAAACCGTAGTACGAATCGTTTTCAGCAGTCTAAGGGCAGCCAAGTGGCTCTGAGATCCTGAAATCAAGACTGTTGTCGTATGGCCAAACATATGATTCGGAGATTCCGATAGAATCGCGTTGATTCTTTCGAGATTCGTGGACACGAGACCAGCGACGATTGAATATTGAATTATGTAACAGCAAATGACGAAGCTTGGTATTTCGGAGAAGACGTAAAACGCAAGTATATCATGAAAGCCTATCACCGACACAATCACCAAAGTAGTACAGATAGAAGCGTTCACAACTACGTGAACCATGAACAGCAAGAACCTCTTATTAACCGACTGTGATTGCGTTTCGAGACCAGAAACCAAGAGATCGACTTTGGACAGCCTATTCATAACACTGGCTGCGTTACTTTGCCCAAAGGCCCAGTGAGTTATGACAGTGCAGACTGTTAGCACACAGAAAATGATCAGGATCAAGTCTTCGGATTGAGTTACGGAAGATAGATCCGCATAGCTTGGTTTGAGAATGTAAGGGGTCGAGATGCCAGTTATGACGAGAAAAATAGTGGAAACTAGGAGGTTGTAGAGCAATCCTATTCCTGAGAATGAAAATTCAATGGCGTTCCGTGTCTGGCTGCGAGAATTTACGCAAATTTTGCAAGTCTTGGTCGCAATTGCGAACGGAGCTAGTCCAATGATCTTGAAACCGTAAACCACGACTTTGAACACCCAGAGATACGTGCCAGATTCGACTTGAAGCACTCTCATCGTCGTTTTACACGTTGGAAACCTTGGGCTTAACTGAACCACGTTACTTCATTCAGGATCGAAGAATGCACGCATGAGCTATGAATTAGCGAAATGAGGTAATGTATAATGAATATTCAAGCGTGAAAATTATCCAGCGGTTATGTTTGCAATTTCCAGTTGAATTATCATTCAATCTATCCGGAGAACATCAAGTTATCGACAAGTGGATTGCATGGTGCCTTACAAATTATCACGTACAATTATCACTTCAAGTTAAATGTAAAATAACTTAGTGTGAAGAATTGTTTTATTTCAGTATCTCCCACCGCATCATTCGCTTCTTTCTGTTCACTTCAATACCAGGGTGGCTTTTGAGACCAGAAAATAAATAGAAGTCCCAGTTTACATAACATCAGAAAGCTCTCCATGTGGCTTCAATCATTTTTATTTGTTCGATATGCTCACTTACAACTGAGTTTAAGATTGTTTCACAGTTCCAGGATCCAGAAACTGAATTAAAATAACGATACAATTTGTTGTGGCCCCCAAGATCTGCAACGTGTATAATTTTTGCAATGTTCAATCAATTCTGTTTCACCGAGATTCTTGAAAAAGAATCGATTTTCGAATTACTGTTACTTAAAACACTGGACAAATCTTCTTTGAACTTCGTATTTACCGATTGTAACATTGTACAGTCCAACTGGAAGAATCCGTATCCGTATGCCGTGAAACTGATGTTTTCGTGTATCAGTTCAAAAGAAACCCGATGAAGCTGAATAAAAAAATATTGTTCAAGTTTTGATTGGTAACGAATTCAAACCAGCTTACTAGGTATAAAAGTATGTTTGATTCACCTCTGCTCGAATTTCTGGTTTCATCACTGACGCCAAAAGTTTGTGAACGATTCGTCCAGTTCGTTTAGACTGCAAGCATCAAACTTTGAGAGATTTGACCGTGCAGAAGAAAACTAAATTTCGTTTGAAAATGTTAAGATACCTCGTTTTCGATATTCGTGACGTTGATAGAGAGCATCGTAAGAGGATAAGCGGTGATAAGGACCCAATCCACGTAGTGAGCAATAAGAAACAGTGGGATGAAGTTTTTCAAAACTAGCATAGGAGCAATGAGGTGATAAAGAGTGTAAACCAGGATCGTGAAAAAATTAAAAATGCAGACTAATATCGGGAATGAGAAGAAGTCCGCGATGTCTTCCGACACTTGTGACAGCGTCGTACGAATTCTGCAGAGTGAACGCAGGAGAGCAAGTTGATTATGAGCTGTTAGACTGATGACTGTTAGATAGTCGTTGAAAATCGGAGTGACACTAAAAAATTTCGGAATTCCTTCAAGTTTTAATAAATTTTCATTGACCCGTTCGAGTTCCCTGGCTACGTGACCTAAGATCATGAAATATTGAAGAACAAACACTAACGTTGAAAAGTATGTGGACTATCAAAACTGTCGACATCCGTTTGTCAGAGGACGTCTGCTTTTCTAGACCGGAGAGCAGACGGTCGATTTCAGAAAGTCTGTTCATTACTTGAGCAGCTTTTTCTTGGTGGAAAGCCCAGGAGATGATGATGAAGTTATCAGCGAAAAAAGATATGATTATCTGCCCAATGTCAATAACATGAGGCGAAGGTCCGGTAGGAGAAATCCTAGAAAATGTAATTGCAAATGTGGTTATAGCTGTGATTTAGAAAGAGATTAAAATCAGGAAATTAGAGGCGATCCCTATTTTGGAGAAACTGAAAGTCCAGGCACGATGAGTTCTCTCAGACAGTGTCACGTCATTTTTCTGATGAGAAAACGGAGCCAGTCCAATAACCTTGAGTCCGTAAATGAACAGCACGACGAGAAAGGGCTTCATTTTTTCAATCACTTCCAATCAATGCAGCCTTTCAGCATGTAGAATTTAAAAATAATGTTGGGTAAGGAAAACAACCAACAATGATAACTGAATGTCCGACCTTGCGTTGATAATGTTCGCGAGCTTTTGCTAAATTATTTTCAAAATTCCACCGCATGCGGAAGACAATTTACATAACGGCAATCCTCATCAATGAATAAATTAGAACCAGATTTTTGTAGTAGGTATGATGAAATAATTCGCATGCAGTTGCAACTCCTCGAGTTTTTCTTTTCCCTTTCAATAATGTGCCTGGTGTAGGGCACATTAGGACCGCGCAGAATGTTTTCAACTTATAAGCAGTAATTTTTTTTCTGTTAAAATACTCTGCTAATGTGTCATACTTGCCAAACGTAAGTGTCGATGTTTTCAATCGATGTTCGATTATTTCGAATATTTCGATGTTCGATGTTTGGTAGCCATTTTCTTCTGATTCTTGGCGGGAACTGCAGGAAGTTGTTTTTTTAGGCTGGATTTTCATTGGCAGTATTTTGACGCGCGTCAAAACGCCGCAGCAGTGAAACGCCGCAGCAGCGAAATACTGCCAATGAAAACGTTACTGCAGCGGCAGCAAAACGACGCGCGTCCAGCGCCTACGGTATGGTCACGTGATTCGTCCGAGGTTCTCATTTGCGTGTATATACCGGTGAAATTCGTGCCGGGCATCAACCGAGAGCTACAAGTGGAAGGGGATGGGGGAGAAAATAAATGTGCAAGGTAAGACGTCAATTCAATGTTTATCACAATTTTGTCAGGCCATAATGCATGGCCCCATCTAATCCTCCTTGCCTACATACTTCCAACACATAGGCGTGCGCAGCATTTTTCAGCAGGGGGGGCAGGAAATATATACCCCCCCCCACATTTTTGTTACAAAACCAATTATTTGAGTATTCCATTTCGGCATTGACATATTCAGAATTTTTTTGCCCAGATTTTCATTTCCGAACATCTTTCTGAACAAACTATAAGTCCTCAAAATTTAATTCACCGAATGTATTATTTATTATATTACATAATAATGGTTATTTATAGTTGCATAAACATCGATCGATTTTTTTCTTCCTCTCCAACATCGATTATTCGTTAATCGACTTTCGATTTTCAAACTATCGACTGTCACACAATCGATTCGAAGCTCGTTCGACCGTTCGTTGTCTACACGTACATAACCTAAATTCTTAGTGTTCTGATACCGAATAGTAAGTGTTTCGGGATCAAAAATGCAGCATTTGAGGCCCCTAACGAGATGGAATATCGCTTCAAGCCCGCTGAACGGTATCCTGAAGGTGGTCAAACCCAGATTCACGTCGTCACCGAGGAGTTTATCCAGCGAAAAACCGCCGACAGAATCAGCGACCGAAAACGAAGTAGAACCTAACCTAGAAAAACCAAAAATTGGCGGATTCGCTCAAGCCTTTGAAAAGTACACAGCACCGGTAGTCGAAGCACCCAAAGTTCAAAAGACGTTCGCCGCGCTGCTACGCCAGTCGAAATTCATCGATGTAAGATCATTGATTCTCCTATTGTCCTGACCTAACCTACAATATCTGTTTTTCATCATTGCGTAGTAGGGTGGCCCTTATTTAGGGGTCGGCTTAATTTTGTCCGCGACGCCCCCCAAATTGGTTAAAAATAAATAAAAATCCATATTTTTCCAGCACAAGATAGGCTTGGAAGGAAAAAAACTAATTCTGTCAGTCAAAAATCCTATGTTACTCAAATGGTAAAAAGTAAGGGGTTACAGGCACCGTTTCCCATTGAGCTAGAGAGTTCAAATGTCACTCAGATTTTTATTTATTTATTTTTAAACGATTTGGGGGGCGTCGCGGACAAAATTTCGCCGACCCCGAAGCAAGGGCCACCCTATCGCGTAGGGATTGATGCTTCCAGTCCTCACAGAGTCTCTGCGATATCGTCCGATGTAACGACGGAAGAAGCAGAGGCGTTCTCCCGTTTTCTGTTCCTTATTTAAACTCTTATTTGTCCCTCAAGAGGCGCTAGGAGTTGTGATTCTCGCTGAAACCGCTGTTTAAAAGCAGAAAGTCAATCCTCTGGTTTTTATTTCAGCTTGGCGATCCCCAAGGCAAAGTGGTACTTGGAAAAATATTCCACGTTGTTGGCAACGACCTTTATATCGACTTTGGCTGGAAGTTTCACTGCGTTTGTCCGAGACCTGCTAGAAACGGAGAGTAAGATCGATCGTTGCTAGCTGTTCTGTTTTTTCGCGGTTCGAGAGATATTTGTATGTTTTTTGTTCATTTTTAGGAACTATGTCGAGGGATCGACGGTTCAGTTGAGGATAAAGGACCTGGAGCTGTCCACTCGGTTTTTGGGCTCCGCCAAAGATCTGACTATCCTGGAAGCTGACTGCACGCTCTTGGGATTAGCGTCGTCCTCTTTATCGCAGGAAACCAACAGGACAGCTAATGCTTCATAACACGACGAAATAATTCGTTGCTAGATATTTTTTACCATCCATTTTCATACGATTTGAATTCGTTTATTCTTATTTTCGAAAATGGAGAACAGATTTGGCTCAAATCGATCATGTCTCATTATCACTAGTAGATTCAGGTCATAATGAGACTCTCTTACCTAGTCTATAAAGTTTTCTGTTGGTCACGCTCTGTAATCTTCGATTCTATGCTTTAGGGAAATCTATACTCGATTAAATTTTGATCTTTTTAACAGTTCAACGTATGCAGGCTATGACGAAGCGATATCTGTTGAATATAAATGTACATAGTCGTGAAAGAAATTGTTAAGTAAAAACAGAAATGGCGGAAGACCCGTTCAATGGTTCCACAGTTACTGGGAAATGAAAAGTTGTCCATCTTCATTTCATAATTCCTTCTACTTTCTATATTGGAGTGAACGAATCATTCTGATCAAAGACTGAAGTGATTCTCTCACCCTTCTGATAAACTCGAGTGCCTCTTTTACTTTTTAGAAAGATTGGAGTGACTTTTTCCCCACTTTCGAGTGAACCAATCACTCCAATAAATATTGAAGCTACTTTTTCACTCTTCGGGAGAATCAGAGTGACTTCTTTCTCATTTTGGAGTGAACGAATCACTCCAATAAATATTGAAGCTACTTTTTCACTCTTCGGGAGAATCAGAGTGACTTCTTTCTCATTTTGGAGGGAACGAATCACTCCAATAAATATTGAAGCTACTTTTTCACTCTTCGGGAGAATCAGAGTGACTTCTTTCTCATTTTGGAGTGAACGAATCACTCCAATAAATATTGAAGCTACTTTTTCACTCTTCGGGAGAACCGGAGTGACTTCTTTCTCATTGTGGAGTGAACGAATCACTCTGATTGAAGACTGAAGTGATTCTTTCACCTTTTTGATAAACTCGAGCGCCTCTTTTACTTTTTAGAAAGATTGGAGTAATTTTTTCCCCACTTTCGAGTGAACCAATCACTCCAATAAATATTGGAGCTACTTTTTCACTCTTCGGGAGAATCAGAGTGACTTCTTTCTCATTTTGGAGGGAACGAATCACTCTGATTAAAGACTGAAGTGATTCTCTCACTCTTCTGATAATATCGAGTGCTCTTTTACTTTTTAGAAAGATTCTAGTGACTTTTTCCCTACTTTGAAGTGAACGAATCACTTTACATGACGTAGAGAATTTTTTTAGTCTCTTCTCAATATTTCGTTATCTACAACGTAGTGGCCTGCACTGGCTGGGGAAAATTTCGAGGTAAGTAAGTGAATATTTCAATTGATCTGGGGATTTTTATTCTTTCACAAGTAACATTATTATGCGACAATCCTGGGTAGATAGATATTAAAGTCTATTATTGAATACCAATGAATTTGGTGCTTTATTATACTCTGAAGCTTTCATATGCAGTTTCAGAGAATTTCTCTGGCTTTTGACTGTCGTCGCCGTGTATAAAAACAAAAGTTGGTTTCGTATGAATAGAAATAGAATGAATCCTGATCAAAATCAAATTTGAAAAGAGGACGGTGATGTTCGCGCATGCGCAAAGATTTCGCAATTGAGAGTATGTTGCGTAACTCGACGCACGACCAGCAGGGGTCAGCAGCTGGCGGTCCGCAGGAATCCATATTTCCCAGCTCGATCCCCAAGTTTTCTTTGAACTAATTTTCAAATAAGTAGTTGCCAAACATGTGGTGGGAAATAATACCCTCGTTCGCTATCATCACCACGGTGATGGCCGTGCCTGCGTACGCCAGCTACTACTTGAACTTGGGCGTTCTTGGAAATGTAAGACATACATACATTCGTCTTTTTACATAACCTTTCAGAACTCGAATAACAAATTCCTACTCATCGGACACGCGTACGCGAGTTCGAGAAGAGAGAATACAAAAATTGAAACTCAAGTTTGCTTTCTTTACCTCCTCAGATATAATTTACTCTCATCCTAAATCTATATCATTATAAGATTTTTTGGACTTCTCGCTCGATTGTAGCTACGTTCACGTCAGTGCCAGTCAGTGGCTACACGGGGAAAAATGCGGGTAGCCTAGCTCCCCGCCGGTGTTGTAGGCTCCTCACGAACGAGCGAACTTTTTCACCAGATATTTGGGCAGCTCAGCTCCCCGCACGGGCGAGCAATCGTACCACATTGTATGCGTTTGAGGAAGTACCAATACTATACATTAGCGGGAGTTCAGTCTCCCCGCAAGTTTGGGAAGCTAGCGCGCCCAAAATGGCTCAAACGGTGTCAAACACGGCCCAAAATGACGGGGAGGAAAGATTCTCGCAATGGGGCGCCACTGAGCTCGCATTTCTTCCCGTGTACATCACTACCACAGTTTCAACCCTAGTCAAAATTTGTTGTTTTTGTTGTTTCTAGAATTTGAAAAACTCATTTTTTGTGTACAGTATTCAATTATTTTTAATATCGTCAACATTTTTTTTTTCTACGAACTCTTAAGAATGTATGAAAAAAATTTGGCCTAGATTAGATGTTTCAAAGCCTTTGAGAATTTTTGCAACGATTAGTTTTGCAATTTTATGGAGTTATTCCGAAATTTTGAGCAAAAAAAAAATTGATGGGAGAAGTTATTTTGCTGTCCGGAGTCTCGGACAGACTCGATAACACAGAATGCATTGATGTACGTATGGTTGCAGGCGTACAAGAGGGACATGCGATTCAGATGGGAGCGCAATTTGTATGCCAGAGACCGACGGATGGTCGGGGATCCGTACAATACGCCAGTAATTATTATTCCATGAATTTAAATACTCAAGTTCTTTCATATGCACATATGAAAGAAAATCTTTCTTTATATTGATGATCTACATTTCATGGATTGGTAGTCAGTATTAATCTCGAACTCTTTGTTTACAGGGACTCGAAGCAATTCCTGACAACTAGTCAGAGACAGCAATCGGCACATTGATTTATGTAGGAAAATATATTGAATCAACCGTATCGCGTGTGATGATGTAATTAATATTTATGAAAGCCCTGTTACAATTGATACCTGTGTAATAAACAGCCTAGAATAAAATTCCGCCGTCTATCCGCACGTTTTTTGGTTCATGATCATCGAATTCGTTTTTTCAACATTATTGCGAAATTCAAATATCATTTTTTCCTTCTCAAACGGTCCTAGCTTTTGATCTTCCAGAATTTAATCGTCGTATTGAGGAATTGATGCATTTCGAAATGTTCTCAAATTACCCAAACAACGATGTTTTTCAGTTATATCGTGAAAAATCTTTCTTTGGTTGTATAATTACAACTCGAGATGTGTCACATTAATTCTGAGGCGTAGAATAATTCGGAATAATTCACTCACAATCAATTCAACATAATTTAACTTTACTTCAATTCAATTTCAACGTCATTTGAATTCAATTCGATTCAATTTTTAATTTCATTCGACTTCAATTCATTTTCAACCTCATTCAAGTTCATTCCTTTAGTAAAATCAAAAATAGTTTTGCCATCAAGATTAACTTGAATTCTAGTCAATCTCTGAATGTTTCATCGCAATTCATTTCTTTTTGTTTTTCAATCCTCTTCAATTCAGGTGCATTACTAATTAAGTCATGGACTATTGGCACGTCAATTCAACGAGTTATTTCCCCCTCGACAGAAATCCATACGAAATTATTCAGGATACAAATGTCGAAAGATCATAGAGAGTTTTCATGCTCGAGGAAACAGCCGAAAATGGCTGTTGTAATAACCGCTTACATGGGCCGCCTGAATAGATATGATATAATATCGCGGATGATAACTTTTGACGTTGCAAAAATGATAAATGAATAAAGGGGATATTTCATGCTGTATTTGCTCGGAAAGAGTATAACAATCTCGTTTACATATTGGAATAAAAATTCCACGAATCATTAGCGAATGACGATGACATCAATCATCCACACTTTTGCAAAAGTTTAGATGGCCCAGATCTGAGATTATATGTTCGTAATCAAACAACGATTGATTCTAATCTCCTTTCTCGAAAAAAATGCGCTGAGGAAAGAATAAAAATATTGTGGATAGAATTTCTACAATATCGTTGTCATGTATGATCGTCAGTTCCACAACAGAATTACGTTTAGTTAAGAATCTGAACCCGACTTTTTTTCTATGGTTACATGCAAATGAAGTCTAACTCACGATGATACGTTTAATTACACCAACTAGAACCAATCTAACGAGTTGAAATTATACCGCGGGGAAAGTATCCTTGATCCTTGCGGTTTGGTTCTACTGTTTTATTGTAGTGAATGGAATGGCTCAGGAGGAACTCATCGTCATGAAAAAATCACGCATGTTGATCAAGTCCTTCATAGGGAATGGATAATTTATGTAATGCTTTAGTTTTAAATTGAATATCACAGTGACTTAATTCTAGACAAATTTCGTGTAGTACTTCTACTGTACTAAAATAATTTTTCAGTAGCTTTTATTCTTCGCTTTCTTAATTATAAAAGAAGAGCTTTTATCTGAGATGAGGCAAAAAATATATAATCAGCGATGATTCATTCATTTATTTGCGTTTTATCTCAGTAAGCGGCAAAAAAATTTTTTTTCGTGGTCATCATTTTTCTCCTCACTGAAGAGATCAATCCGGAATAGCAGATATGCGAAACAATTGCCAAATGCTG
>JAEUYN010001212.1:0-20662 GCA_018257835.1 Euura lappo | reverse complement strand
GGGTGTAACAGCCAGTTCGTGGGGAAATGATTCGTGGTTTTCCTCCCACAGACTTGATAATGACTACCCATGGAGTAGTTGAAACGTCGTCAATAAAAGATTTAGCATTTGAACTGGCTGTTACACCCATGAATTCTCTCCTATCTACACTTCAACAGTCAAGAAAAATTAACTATTGCAAAATAATAACAATCAGCCATTGAAACTTGATATATTTGGTAATGATGAACCTACCGTATTCTTCAGAATAGATATTACCTGGGTATCAAATCAAAATAATACTAATATTGTTTAAAACTGGTGAAGTGTTCGTGGAAATTTCTACGAAATGAAAATGAAAGTATAATGCATAATTTCAATATTCAACGACTATTTTATTGTATCCATTATTTATCGTCATCAACAGTTGCATTTTTTAAATTAGGGACCTCTTAAAATTTGCCAACATCTTGATGTAACATACACGTAATGATATTATGCTATGATATGATAATGCTATCATATCGTTAAGATATTATAACGATAGAAAGACGAAAGCTCTGAGAATATCATTAAAAGCAGGACAAAAAAATTATCGACAGAACACACATGCACATCAAGCAACCTAGTAGTGTAATAGTAGTTACGGTTACAAACAGACAAGAAAATATATTTAGGGAAACAGAGGATTCTTAGAAACAATTGATAAATTATACTTAAGACTGACTAGCGTAATTCTACAAAGGAATATTGCAAATACATTTGTCTTACCTTATCTATCACCGACACTAACTCAGTACTTTAAAACTCTCTCTATCTCTTAGGTTATACGATCCTCGATCTCTTAGGCACCGAAAATCACAGTCTAGTTATATGATAGTACGGTAATTTGTTTGAACTTTCTTATGGCTATGTATCTTGATTATTACCTTACCTAAAACGAGTTTAAATAAATCTATCTGTGACTCTTTAATATTTCACTAACACAGTTGAAACACCTCATGTTTTGTGAAATATACACAAACCAAAAATGATTAGTAATCAACGACTAGAACGTTCCATATATTCATATCACCGCACATCTATATATATCTATATACATACATATATATATATATGTGTATATATGTATTAATCACACTCTGCATATATTACAGAAAACTCGTACAGATATATAAATTCTCATTTTATTCGAGAATGAAGTTGAAGTACTGATAATATGTATAATGAAAATGAATAACAATTATACTATTACTACCAATAATGTTAAGTATTTAAATTAAAAATGTTAATTCACAAAAAGCTATCATAAGCGGCTTCACAGACTTGTTGGAAAAGGAATTCGTTCGTCACTTCAATATACTTCGAACCATCATGGATATTTTTCCTTCTATTTGAGTTTTTACAGCCTACTTTTTCCGCCTCAGATTTAGGTAGAGTGATCTGTCATTCAATATGTGTAGCGATTGCTTCAAAGATGCACAGTACTGCATTGTTGATGCTGCGCCGACAGGCGGTTTTCGAAAAACTTGTAAATTTTCGAGGGAGCTACCTAACTTATTGCATCTGCGGTCATACTTGACTTTAACTTTTCCCTTGACGGGGACGTATGGGCCTTGGGACTGGGCCAAGCACGTCGCAATCCACTTACGAATTAGTGGCATGTCTTTCTCACCAAAATTTAGATGGTCTCCACTCAAAATTGAATAAGCCCATACGCAAACGTGAGCCCCACAATTTCCAGTTGTTGTTGCATCATCGCCCTGACAGGGTATATCATCCGGGCAGTACATCCTCCATTGCGACCAATCAATCTTCATCGAATTTTTTCGGAAAAATATTTCTTCAATGAAATCACGCAGTGCTTTCGTCGTATCCTCAATTGGAAGACCGTGCATAGAGTCCAAATAAACAATACATTTCTGCCGAAAAACTACTAAATATAGCGTCCAATGACTACCGCCAGGGTGGGCTGGTAATAGCCACATATCGTAGGTCCATGCTTCTTCCTTGTATGCCCATTGGCGGTAACTATCCCTAATGCTACCTCCTGCTCCGATAGATCTCAGGAAAAAAATGTCAAAAATCAGAGGGTTAAGTCCATCATTGAATTTTTTAGCAGTCTCCAGCAAGAATGTAGTGATGATACTGTCGTCGAACCATTGATTCGGCATTAAAGTCTTGAGAGCTCTATGGTAGACATGATATCCTGCAATAGATATCGCATCTTTTTCGAAAAACTTGGGTGGGTACTGAACACACGTTTTCCATGGTTTACTTCTGTCGGGAATTGGCCGAGAGAAGGTGCTTGTGCTTTCTGGAAGTGAAAGCTCACCTTGCGGCGAAGTTTCCGCGCAGAAAGCTGGAAAAACGTTCGTATCGATATCATCAATCTCCATTCCTGTTCCCGTGGTTCCTTCATTCCTGTCTGCCAATGCTTCTTTTTCCCGGTCCATGTCGTGCTCATCCGACAATATGTCTGCGCAGAAAGCTGGAAAAACTTTCATATCGATATCGTCAATCACGATTCCTGGTCCCGTGCACTCGTCAGTCCTGTCTGTCAGTGCTCCTTTTTCCCGGTCCATGTCGTGCCCATCCGACAAAATGTCCGCCCCGAAAGCTGGAAAATCGTCCATGTCTACGTCGTCCAATTCTAAAACTTTTATTCCTGTCTTTGTCTTTCCTTTCGTCGTGTCTATCTGTGCGTCCGTTTGTCTGTCGTTCTCTTGCCTATCCTTCGCTGCTTCCGATACCCGCTTCTTCTTATGTGGCCTTTCAACACATGTTTCGTCAGTTTCGTCATTCGTTGATCTCAAATCCCGTGTAAAATTCAGTTTCTCCGTGTTTTCTTCTGCATCCGATAAAAATTTCGAGAACTGTTGGAAGTAGCTGCCCTGAACTCCATCTTGTTTACGCAGCCAAAATTCTTCGGAAAGATCAATGCATGTTTCACTCTCACTGGATCTTTGTTTGTTACGGTTTGTTTTCGGTGTTGGTATTTTCTGCTTCGGTTTTTGTATTTTTTTCTTCGGTTTTCCGATGTTTTTCTTCAGTTTTTGGATTTTCGGTTTCGGCGTCTCGATGGTTTTTTTTGTTTTTGTCATTTTCGGTTTTGGGATTTTTTTCTCCAGTATTTTTTCCCGACGTAACTTTCGGTTTTGTGTTCTGCTCTGTCTGGGCCGTGCTTTTCTCACGGAACACATTCTTCGACTTTGCCGGGTAGTTTTCATACCGTACTTCTTTTTTTTTAATCGAGCCCAGAGCAGACTTTCTGATTTTTGGATAAATCGTGGGATGACTTGCTTCATCTCTTTATTGAAGACGAAGTATTTTACTATTTTGAACCAGTTTTCTGCTGGAGCATTGGAGTCACGAGTGATACCGAAGCGCTGTATTATTAATGCCGACCAAATTGGAAAAAAAGGAAGAAGCTCATCCAGCAAGTACGAAATGAACGCTTTATTGTAGAAGGGATTTTCCTCTAGATCGGTCTCTTGAGCGACAGTATTTTCATAAATAGTATTGAAATGAAGATGGAATGGCGACTCGTTGCGCGAAACTGGCACGTCGATCGTTTCGACGTCGTTTCCGTCTTCTACACTGGTACGGCACAAGAGCTCGTCCAATTCCTTGGTCGTCGTTTCATGACATGCACCTGCAGCTTGAGGCGAAACACGTCGTTTGAACGCACTAACCGCATCCTCGTGGTCACTTGCTTTCCATCGCATGCCGAATATTTTTGCACACAATGTGATGATTTCATCCGCTTTGTCCATTGATGTTGTATGAATAAGCAAAGCGATGATACGTCCACAAAATATCCGCATTCCATGGTCATCAGTAAATGTTTTGATGCGCTTCGTGGCTGCCCGGATGAGATGCGAGGAACACACATGTAAAACCGTTACCGGACAGTATTTTTTTTTAGGGTTTTGAATTTCATCCCACATTCGTTTCACGTACCGGAGTAGCGACATATCATTTAATGCTTTTGAAGCCGACTGAAGCAGCGCCATACTGAAATCGGTTTCAAGTTTTGCGATGATCGGCTTCGATCGTTTGCAAATCTGTCGAATAGCGTGCATGAATATGCTCAGAAACAAAGTAATGAACGGTACATTGTGAATCGCAGACACTATTTCCAACAGTGGGAGAGGGCTATCCAGACCTCCTGCAAGAAGTAATGCGTAATAGTACGGTCGCTTGGGATTCCCCGGTGCTTGCTGGATTACTGATCCTGTAGCGTCCAAGTATACAAAAACGTCCATCTTTTCGGCTAAAGCAATAAGATACTCTATCTGTACTTTCGTAAAGCACACGGCATAAAATGGGTATGCAGAGTAGCTTTGTATGTAGCCCTGAATTGCCTTTCCATTCCACTCCTCCTTTTCTCTCTGAGCTTGCATTAGACGCATCATAAAGTTGTGGAAATCAGGATCGAGATCTTCTCGCTTGCGACCATCGCTTTTAATGCGGTTGAAAATCATTTTACTGGGAGCGTTGTTCCTATTTCCAGCAGCTAATATTTCTTCAGGGACTTTTCCCAGCAGCTCCAGCTCCAAAGTACTGGGAGAATTATATTTCAGATGGGTCTCAAACTCGGTTCTTCGTTCTCCAGCAACATTGCGACACCTAATTTCGCCACTGCTGTGATTGTAGACCCCGATCCGTTCAACCAATACTTCAGTTTCCCGTGGTTCTACTATACGATCTTAAATTACGAACTCGTAAGTACAACAGCCTGAAATCGTGCACCTCGCCACTGCCTTGAAGGCGTTGAATTTTGTTTTACGACTTCCATAGCAGATTTTGTGGTCCTTCACAGCTAAAACGCACCTCGGATTTTTTGTCTCAAAGTACTTGTTAAATGCGTGTGTCCATCCACGAGAGAATCGAACAGCTCCCGGCACCCAAAACCTTTCGAAGAATGAAGCAGGCAAGCGAAAATTTTGCGCAATATTTTCACATTCATCAGCGCAATCGTCAGGACAATCGTCAGGACAACCGCGAGAATCATCGTCGGTACAATCGTCGGGACAGTTCCCATTTTGTAGGCTTACCACCTCGTCAACTGTAACTTTTATTAACCTATATCAACCACCAGTCTAACACGATCTAAATATTATCATTTTTGACCTGGGTAATTGATTTGAATTAGTTGAATAATTGGAGTGAAGTAATCCTTGAGACCTAACTCCGCTGAATTTGCTGTAACTGCTGAAACATTTTTTTGGTGCGCACAATATTTTTTTACAGCACAATTATTTGATTTTCGAACTGAACATTTCTTTAGAGTAAGCGTTGCATTCAAGATCATAGGACAGGAATAGAACAAAGTACAAAATTATCTGCATGCAAGATCGACATGCTGTTACAGTTGTGAAAAAAAAATCGTCAAGAAATCAAATCACGAAAATATTTTGCGGCTAGAAGTATATCAATAGTTGATAATCAAATAGGAGTCACTCCAAGTAAAACCGGATGCGTGAAGAAAATTAATGGCGAATTCTTTGATAACCTTACGTGCAAGGTAAAAAAGGAACGAAATAATGATACTGAAAAATAATAAACTCAATCATCACAATCAATTGAATTACTGGTTTATGGAACTAAATTAATGGTTACTGACTGAAATAATGAAAATCGAGGAGGAAATCACTAATTAAAATAAAGTGTCAGAAGCTCATGAAATGTTGAGAAATAACCGAGGAAATAATGATGAAAAAATTATTAAAAATAAAAAAAAAATCAATTTGCAATTTAAAAAACACAAAGTTGAGTTGAATAAAATAATATTGAATGAGAAAATTGATTTGAAATAACAAGAATGATGTTGAAATAAATGAATCTATTAAAAAAAAAATGTATACATTGAATTTAATGAAACAATATGAAATGAACAAAAATATTTGAAAGAACAAAATTGTTTTGACGTAAAAAGAATGATTGAAAATAAAGGCAATAATATTTTTCATAAGACTTTTAATTATTGAGTTGTGTCACTAAACAAATAATGTGTCAGTCAAATCTTCAGTTATTTCTCCTTCGATCCGTCTCGTAGTTTCTCGAGTTCCATGAATACAGGATATTTTCATACGATTATCATTCAAAATTAGGTGTGGGCTTTTTCAATCCGGTTTTTACACTTGAAATTTGCAGGCTGATATATTTGGAAATATCTAAGTCCACGTCAAAATTTATTTGTTCATTTATTTATTTATTTCATTTCAATCAATCAAAATTCAGGTCGAATAGCACTTCCTTACGTGTATTTGAAACCAAAATATGACATACTGCAATGTTGGAATATTACGTTACCAAATCCTGTCAATCCTGTTACGTCTGCCACAATTTTATTCACGACTATTTTATGTCACATCGGACCGAGGGGGTAATAACTCGTTGAAATAACGTGTCAATAGCTCGTGAAATATTGCGAAATAACCGAGGAAATAAATGAAATAATGAGAAATAACCGCGGAAATAACTGAAATAATCAGAACTGAAATACGAGGAAATAGATTAAATAATTAGAAATAAAAAGGAAATAAATGAAATAATTAGAAATAAAGCGGAAATGAATGAAATGATCAGAAATAACCTCGGAAATAGCTGTAATAAGGAGAAAATAATGAAAAATAACTGAATTACATAGTGAGAATTGACTGATTTAATAAAAATTACTTTCTCTGATTCGACGTGATGGTTCTTTCTATTCGAAAAAAAAATTACTTGAATTGAATGGAATAATCGAGGGGTAATGTATGTACATTCAAAAAATGATTTAAAAAAAGTTGTATTAAATTAAATGACGTGAAATGGAAAAAATATTCTGGAATAAAGAAAAAATGAGGTTAAATTCGATGTAAATTCAAAATAAATTAGTTCAAGCTTAAAAAAAAAAACATAAAAATGCAATAAAGTAATGTCAAATAAAATGGTCCACTTGGACTGAGCGCCCGGTCATCCCACTTATTAACAACAAAAGCAACAACAACAATGTCAAACAAAAAAATGATGAAAAATAAAAAAAGTCAATCCTGAGATCAATCCTTAAAAAGAAATTCAAACAGAAGATGTAATTTGAAATAAAAAGTAAATTGGGAATAAAAAAGAAAAAATTGAAACAAAAGAAATAATTTGAGATAAAAAATGAGGTTGAAATAGATGAAATAATTTGTAATTTAAAAAAAATCGGTTGAATTGAATGAAGTAATGTGAAATGAAACTTAAAATAAGTTAACCGAAATAAAGGAAATATTTAGAAATAACAAAAAATAATGTGTAATAACAGAAATAATTTAAAATAGAAGAAATAATTTGAAATTAAAAAAAATAAATTAAAATTAAAAAAAAATTGAAATTAAAAAAATTAATTCGGAATAAAAGGAATAATTTGAAATAAAAAATATAATCTGAAATGAAAAGAAATATTTTGAAATAAATGAAATAATTTGAATTATTTCACTAAAAGAAATAATGTGTCAGTTAAATCTCGAGTTATTTCCCCCTCGCATCGGACACTAGAGATTCAGAATTATAGGTGATTTGAAAAATAATATTCTTGTGTATATTTACCTGTATCAGACGCGCTTCCTTCGATACCAGAAGGTAGATCACAGTCGCTATGGAAGTCACTAAAATCTTCATGACAATGAAGATCTGGTTCCAATAATTCGCAGTCGCTCGATATTGTCCGATCCATTATTTTGGTGAGTTATAATGACTCGAACAGTGCATAGCATTCTTGAAGATGAGTGATTTATACGTGCGAACTCTTCGGCGAGCAGATAGGTTGTGATGAGAGCTATTCCAAAGACTAGTGACCGACGGAATATTCGGGTTCGGTTTCGGCCAGTTTCGGCTAATTATGCTGGTTTCGGCCGCAGTTTCGGTTTCGGTCAAAATTGGCCGAATCTTCGGCACGGCCGAAGCTAGTATTCGTTTCGTGTCGGGCGCTGTCGGATTTATTAACCGACTTCAAAAAAGGAGGAGATTCTCAATTCGGCTGTATTTTTTTTTTTATGTTTGTTACCTCAGAACTCCGTTATTTATAAACCGATTTAGAAAATTCTTTTTTTATTCGAAAGGGTATACTTTTTCGGAACAGTTTCAGTGGATAGTATCTCTACAAAAAACCGACTTCAAAACCAAACTAGTCAACCGATTGTGATGAAATTTATATGGGACCAATCTGAAAGTATACCCTTTCGAATAAGAAAAGAATTTTCCGGATCGGTTTATAAATAACGGAGTTCTGAGGTAACAAACATGAAAAAAATAAAATAAAAATACAACCGAATTGAGAACCTCCTCCTTTTTTGAAGTCTGTTAAAAATCAAGCGATCTTCTAAACTGAAATATGAAGTTTCAACGGTTCATGGGAATTATTTCACGAGTCAGGTCAATTTTCAGACCCAGCCGCGGATTCAAAACACAAGAGTAAAGTGGTCGAAATAAATTCTGAAAAAAATCAACAATACCGAATTATCGCTCGAAATGGTTATTCGAACTGAAGTATGAAGTTTCAATGGTTTATTGGAATTATTTCGCAAGTAAGATCGATTTTCAGACCCAGCCGCGGATTCAAAACACAAGAGTAAAGTAGTCGAAATAAATTCTGAAAAAAATCAACAATACCGAATTATCGCTCGAAATGGTTATTCGAACTGAAGTATGAAGTTTCAATGGTTTATTGGAATTATTTCGCAAGTAAGATCGATTTTCAGACCCAGCCGCGGATTCAAAACACAAGAGTAAAGTGGTCGAAATGAATTATAAAAAAATTAAACATACCGAATTATCGTTATAAATGGTGAATTGAACTGAAATATTGGGTTACAATTGTCGATTGTGATTATTTTACGGCTGGGAAGGATTCCAGATCCAGCCACTCTTTCACACGAGTCCAGCAGTTCTCTTGCGTGAGAACCACTGAGAATCGCTGCGCGCGGGAACTCTAGGTGAATCGGCGGCGCGGGATCGGCGGCTAGTTTCAGTGTCATTGCCGAATAGCTTTTCTGTGGCGGTATTTCTCGGCGATATTCGAGACGTACTCTTCGTATCGATGTGATACAGCAGGTGTGTGCCTCGTTTACACACTTGAGGAGGATGTGGATGGGTATATGCGTGGGGATAAGGAGCTCGGACTTCCAGTAGGAGCTGCCGTTGGCATGCAATAGTCAAATACAAATACTTGCAACTTCATTGGCGGAAACTCGACGGATCGCTAACAATGTTGCAAAGCCTGATTCAAAGGTAACAACCGTCCGGCGAACGAATAAGTGATGTCTTCATACTTCTATGACACATGAATCATTCTTTGGTTTCAGCGTGTAATGAGTATTATAAAATAAGTATATTCACCTCTTGTCCAGAGTCCTCCCCTTTCTTGCTGAGCTCGGCTATCTTCGCCCTGAGCTCCGCGTTCAATTTTCTCGCCGCTTCCTGTTCCCTATTCAAAGTCTCTATCCTTTTAGCCCACGCCGCCTCCCTCTCCTTCTCCTTCTCCTCTCTTTCCTTCTCCTTCTCCTCTCTTTCCTTCTCCTTTCTCGCGTTTTCTTCTTTCTCTTTTTTCTCTATCTCCTCTTTCTCCGGCTCCTCTCTTTCCTTCTCCTGCTTCTCCTTCGCCAATTGCTCTTCAGTCATTTTCTAATTGACATGAAAATTTTTTGGTGACTGAATATTCAATGAACCGATCCAAAGATATTTCGTGAACAATGAAGGAGACGCAGTACCTGCTCGATTCTTACCACGGAAGCAAAACGTCGCTTGTCTCGATTATTATATGAGTCCACGTGCTTCAATCGCAAGAAAGGGCTTTTTAGTGGAATTCCACGTGAAACTTCGAACACAAATATATCAAAACGTTCGTTTTGTGCAGAAAGAAAGATATGGCATGGCGATTGAAGCTCGTTATGGACTTGGATATAAATCGAAATAAACGAGGCCGCCACATTTTCGTCCCGTTGTAACAATAAAGTACAGCGTCCCCGCGATGAATAGCTCACATCCCGAAAACTATAAGAGCACAGTCAAACCATAAGAAAGATGACTAATTTTTAGTAATGATCAGTCAAGATTACAACTTACCGTAACGGATGTTTGACGCCGAATGAAATCCCGATGCAAAATACACTAATAACGCACACACTCACGATTCAAGCGCGTGCACTAAAAGTTGCGCGCGCATAAAAGCAGGCGACCCAGCGACTCGACGCCTCGCCGCTACGTAGCGTTGAGCGTCAGACCAGAGAGATCGAGTCCGAGGGCCGGCACGAGCGCGGAGCGGCCCGAATTCCGCGCGAGGCCCGATATTTATATATTTATTGCTATAATGTTTTTTCAGTATCCGTAACGCGCTCAGTATTTCTTTCATTACTATCGCAGTACGTGAAATTCGTACAAAAGATTTTGAGTGAGAGAAGAAAAGAAAACTTTCAAACGTATGACGAAAGACAAAAGTCAAGTGTTCGAACCGGCCGGTGTGAAATTTTTTTTTTCCAACTTCGAATGTCATAATAATCGTTGTTATTATCATTACATTATTATCACTATTGTTATTATTATTATTATTATTATTATGATGTAGATATGTATCATGATAAGTAATTGTGATGATCGTCGCAGTCATCATGTAGTTCGTAAGCTACGGGAAACGATGGCCGAGAGTGAGAGTGAGAGAGAACGATAGGTGGTGTGGACCCGGCGCCACGGTAGCGAGCAGGGTAAAGAGAGAGAGAGCGACCGGTCTCGCGTAGTCGCGTCTCTCACGTTCAGTGGCGTGGGACGGTACGAGGTGAAGAGCCGCGAGTGTTGTGTTATTGCCGGCTTTCACAGGACATGTGAAAGACGTGTCGCCAAAGTGAGATTCGATTCTCGTAGAACCCTTTCGGCTCGGGTGACGGTGTAATTCACAACACGGACGACGTAGTGCAGGAGACGCGGCTACAGCTGTGTCCGATCGAGGATGGACTACGGAGGAAAACTTCGTCAACACTCAAGCTAAGGTATTACTTCCTCGTTATAACTGCTAACGAAGTTACGATAGGGAAAGTATCCCGTGGTAAAATTGCAATGATAGAAAATCATTTTTCTTTATGTACCTTGTAACACGCTTTCGGGGTTGTTTGGAAACCAACCCCGTCCACAATGCTAGCAAAAGAAGCCGAAACCCAACGTGGATGACGGGACTAAAACTAAACACAAGAAATAATAAAGATTTGGGCGCCAAGTTCCTTACGGGAACTAATCGCCGCGTTTCCGCGGGGATGAGGGTAGGAAATAGGGGTTGAAGGAGAAGGGAGGCCGGCTAGACAGTATTTGGTAGAGGGGAACGTGGGGGCGAAGATAGTAGACGCTTGTCTGGTTGGTGAACAATTAACAATAGTATATTATGCACCTAAGGGCGACAAGTTGCTTTTGACGAGTGCGAGGTTGTATCACGAGGCGAAGCCGAGGGATACAATCGCACGAGTCTAAAACAACGTTTGCCCTGTGGTGCATACGATATTTTATACACCAAAGGGAAATAAAGTGGTTTTTCCGGCTGGAACAGGGCAATAAACCGCCGTTTATATCCCTGAGGTGTATAAAACGTATTTATTCAAAGCAATCAGGTGGCTAGAACAATCCCTTCGGGGTACTAAGCGACTCCGAGGGTGAAAAACAGATCGGGCTAGAAGAGCCAATACTTAATATAATACGATTTACAAGACGGCCGCTCGACTCGACTGGGCACGAGCCAGGAGGAGGGCGAGGGGAACGGTGGAACGGTACCGGGCGTCAGCCGGATCGCACAGCGGTCTGTGGATTCATTGTTCGGCAGCTGACTCGCAGCGGTGAGTGCGCGCGATCCCCGCGCGGACCACGTAGCGCACGCGTCTCGACGGGGACGACGGCTACAGCACTGGATCGCGCTCAACTCACTCGATCGAAATTTACGGTCGGTACGGTAGAGCGGGATAATATCGGACGAACACAAGAAATAGACAAGATTCAAACTAAAGCGTACGGCGAACCGTAGCTCGGCGGCGGTTGAATATCGGGCGTGCGCGGTGACTCTGCGCAGCGCACCACACGTAGAGCGTGAGTCTCAACGGGGACCACCTCTACAGGCGCAAATCACACGGACACGCACACACGAACACACACGAGCAAAATCCAAATAGAAATGAGGAAGAGACCGGTAAAACGCGGGATCGGGACTCGACCGTTCGCGGAGGCGCGTGGGGTCGGGATTCCGAGGGTAGGGGGTAGATAGCTGAAAATACAAGCGATGCGAGAAACACAAAAAGCAGGCAGACACGATCCTTGCGGATCTAGGATACTTTCCGTAACGCTGGTCTCCTCGTCTCAGGCCCCAACGGTCGTGGCGGTAGCCAAGCCCACCTAGACGAAGTTGTTACAGGTTTCTCGCCGCGCAGGGGACGAAAATAGGGACGATACAGCTCCTACCTTAAGTCGACGATTCTCGGGTAATCCCAAAGTGGAGTGGCAATGTCTTTGGGGGCTCACTATCACACTTGAAGGTTCGGTTTCGCGGGGAAGCCGGTCGCGGCCACGTGCCAGCGGTCCGGCGGAATCGCGTTTCGGGCTCACGGGTTCACGGGCGAGGTCACGGGGCTTAATTTAGGTGCACGGGTTGCACGATGCACTGGCGAACAAATCGCGAGGTTTTGGAAGACCCGGAAGACTCTAAAGAATACTTAAAATTGGAATTTAACGCACGGCGCAACAGAGTACCTGTTGCTAGCTCAAAAACCGAGATGGAAGATCACTAGGCAGATTTTGGCGAAGATGGCTAGGCTCGTCTTCCCCGCGCCAGCTGGTAGGTCAGCGGGGAAGCGCGGTGAGGTCGCTCCTTGCTCCAGTAAACCACGTGACCCTTCGGTACATTTCCTAATTCTATGCGCGTTACCGAGAGTCGCGCGAGGATATTTTCAAGCCTTCCGCGGCGTTGAGGGATGCCACAACAGGCAAAGTATTTGCCACGTTACAACCTGTACCAGGCGTGGAGTCACAAAGTCTGGCGACGTCAGGATCAGAGGAGAGAGCTTATTGTAGGATCTTGGCGCTGGATATACTGCAAGTTATTCCCGACCGAGCTGGATCGTCGTGCGCGACCCATGAACCCACCCGTCGATGACAATGTGCTCGCTTGGTCCCGTCTCAGCTGGTTGGTATTTGTTATCAATCGAAACTGTAAGTCTATTATTTCGACAGATGTCAAACGAGATGCGGGGAAAGGAGTGAAGGCTGAGAGACCGATGAGACCTCGTTGGAAAGTCGGCGCAGAGGCAGCTAAACGATTAGCGTAGTGAGTCCGGACTGAATTACAAACAGCCGTCTTATTAGTGGTCCCGTAGCCTGTGTCGAACACACCTGACGTGTTTCAGTATACACCGAGTCTGCGGTATGTAAATTTTTTTGTTTCCCTATGCAAGAGTCAAATCAACGAGCGGTTGAAAGTAATCTAAGTGTTGTCCGATACAGATGGTGGTTCGAGGACTATGCCGAGCACGTCGATAGACCGCCGGAGACTTTCCGGAAGAGTATTGCTAGCACCTGGTGAAACTGGCCACAACTGAAGTTTCTTTTCGGAAGAACTTTTCGGATCAAATGGGTATCATACGTTATCAGACCTCATGTTTGCCGTTTCTTACTTTATTTTTTTTTTTTACTCATTGGCTTCGGTAGTACGCTTGGATACAGAGGAAAAACTAGTCTTGAATGTAAAATGAAATTCTTGATCCCACAGTTAGTGTTCTCTCTGTCTATATCTCGAGCCATAATTTTTTTTTTTTTACGGATTTTATTTTGTGAGGTGTGATGGGAGATCTGGACTCTGGATGGTTTGACAGTAGGCAGTATGAAAGTAGATACTCGGATTATGAAGATCAAGATTAATCAATCGATGCACATAATTCGATTAAGAAAAGGTAGTCAATGGAAGAATAATCCAAGATAAATGACCTTGTTCGTTTGAATAGTACGCGAAGAAAAAATATATTCTCTGACCTACCGCCGAACGGATGATTATGAAATTTTCTGAAAGAACCTGGAATTCAAGACGAATCTTTTTTCAGACTCCAGTGGATGCACAGCGGAGAGAACGACCGACAAACTTGCGTTATCTTCTCTCAATGGGGGACCAGGTTCTTTTGTGGACCGTCGGTTCTCACCAATGATCGACGAACGTCAACCGCTAGCTCCGCAGAATTGTCAGCCGGCATGTTCGTACAGGATCTGGTAATCGTGGCAAGGCTGGGACCATGCCGAGATTTCGATGCAGCCTGGAAATCCCAGAAACAGCTTGGGATATCATTCGAAGCGACGGAATGTTTCCATTGTACTCAGAAGATCCTGGATTTTTCTAAAATTGGATGCTTCTGCTTTCGACCAGTTCGTTTGATGATTTTTTTCATCCCAGTGGCGGATTATAGGACTCCCAACGTCACGTTAGAAATCTTCTCATAGAGTTTGATGCTAGGGAAAATCTCCTTCGTAGGTTTGACAAAAATTTGTGAATTGTTATTGTATTACGTAAATCTTGTTGATCATGCCGTAAGTTTGCTGCTGGAACGGTAATTTTTATACGAAAAACCGTGCCCACGGGTAGGCTTCTGCAAAGTGTCCAGCTACCTGCACCAACACAGGCAGAGAGGGGTCCGTGTACCTGCGAAGAGACTAGAGAGGGGGAGGTAAATGGTGAAGCCTGCTGGTCATTATCGCAATACATTCCAGTAGAGTATACAGTTGGCGAGAAGAGGTGCAATATTTGGTTCAGGTTTTTTTTTTCCCATGTCGATCTAACCACGATAAAGTATGATATTTTCAAATATCCTGTAACTCATAATCATAAAATATGTTCAAACGATATCTCATGTGTTTTCCATGGTTTATAAAATAAAATTATTTGTCTAGTGTGAGTGATCATAAGTGAATTTATGTAATTTATTATTTTTTTTTTTTGTCATCATGCAGTTCGAAATAAACAAATGATGTAATAAAAAGAACTCGAGTGATATTCATTCACCTTCCATCCGTTGTATACATACGTTACAATTGTTCTCATCCTGCTGGTGGTGAAATTGTGTTCATTTTTCCAGCTATGAATGAATTGTAAATGCAATTGAATTTCGGAGTCTAATCAATTCACCAGTATAAACCTCGGTGGACCTCTTGTTTCGTCAAGTATGAAAGGTTTCTGGGAAAGGAGGACAAAAATAGAACAGGGGTCGATCCGGATGATCAATTTTCATTGAAATATCATTAGTTTAATTATTTTCAAATATGACCTTGAGTACCACTTACCGCGTTATCGAAGCAATCGTCGCATTATTTATTATAAACACTGCACGGCTAGGCAAACGGCTGGCGTTTCCCTTTACAAATTTCACCGCTTTCGAGTAATTTTTTTTTCAATTATAATAATAATTATTTATAATAATGATAATAATAATAATAATAATGAATGGCGTATATACGACTTTACACCTCTGCCTTGTCTAATTTTTTTATGATGAAACTTGAAAATTTCTCAAAAGATCCGGAATTTTGATTATGCTGTGCTTTTCGCAGGATTTGAGAGTGTTTGTAGAAAAATAAAAAAAAATATAAATAAAAATGGCGCATACGTTTTTATTTTCATTTACAAATTTCACCACTTTCGAGTAAATTTTTTTATTAATAATAATAATTATTATTATTATTATAAATAAATAATAATTATTATAATTGAAAAGATAATTATTTATTTATAATTATTATTTATGATAATAATTATAATAATAATTATAATAATAATAAAGAGAAAGAGGTACTGATCTTGCATCTCTTACGGTCAGGGTCTTCGCGTAGCCCCTCAGCAATCGCCGCTGAAAATCCGAGAAGCCCATTTCACTCCGGCGGCAGATTTGACTGACCTAGTCGGTAATGCGTGAACCATGCACCCGTTGACTGACAATAAAATATTTGAAACATGTTTCTCGAAATGGAGGACAATTCCTTGTGTAGGATAATTCAATAAATATTGAACATGAAAGACTTCATCCGCTCCACTTGTAAATCGATTTATTGTGGCTTCGGCTTGAATTTTATAGGATACAAATAATCCGGATGACAACAACGATTTGCATCGACGATATTTATCATGTCAACGATGAGTAGTACAATTGTAGTAGTACAATTGTCCTTATCATATTGTGAATCTGTATTGGTACGATTTTTCATAATGTAATTCTTGCTACGTTATCTGCTCTATTCTGTTCTTCTCTGTATTTTCCAATTGTCCAATAAAAGGTTATTATTATCTGTGTCATTATTATTACTATTATCTCTTGTTTCATCTATTTTCGTGTCAATTTCATAGAGTACCTGCTGAAAAACGAAATAAGCTATTATTCTAATATTGTTTGTAAAAATTTGAAATTGCTATCGTCTCCGTTTAGTAATATCATTCATGGTTTTCCATATGAAACTGAATGTACTTGAATTTCATACCATCCGTATGCCCCTCGATTATGTGAATATATTTTTTTGTCAACTCATTTCAGTACTGTTATCAATTCAGGGTCGTGTCTCAGGACTCCGAGGAATTGGCCGAGGCAAAAAAGACCTTATTGTGATTGATGATTCGAAAAGATAATGAATTGAATCGGTCATGAAATTTTTATGAGCTTGCAAGACCTATGTCACAAATTCTGCAACGCGCTGAAACTTTCCTCCTGGGTAAGAGATGTTTCATCGGACTTGAAGTCTTCTCCGACGTCAAGTACAGCATCAATTCAATTTCAGGGTCGTCTAGCGGTGATTTGACGGGATATAATTCCGGGGATGGATCGTCGCCCTATTCTTCATCGCCACAGACATCTCTGTAAAGATATGAGTATTCAATATGCGAGCAAAGAGGGTAGCATTACTCTAACAGCGGACAATATTGCACCTCACCTGCGGCTAAGACAGGTGAAAATAGGATGAGGACACTGCTATACTAAAAACGTCTTGCAATTTCACAGGCCGGACAGATCCTCGTCACATCATCGGCATACGGCGACTCATTCATGCTGCGATTATAATTGTCCTCCCACATTTATTTTGATTATTCATATAACCTTTGTAACGGTGTACCCTGTGGGCGACCAAGGTGGAAGTGGTCGCTCCCCTTTCCACCGGATGCTCAGAGTAAACCAGGGTCAGATTTAAGGAAAGGGAAGTAAAGAGGAGTGTGAATGATAACACACTGTTTATATTTATAAGAAAATAATAATCAATTTATTCAAGAAATCACGGTATGGGATTCTCCGGGTCGCAGACGGCGGCGGAGTCTCTGGAATACAAAAATATACGGGCTACAGTCAGCTTGACTTATAACTAAATTGCCTATACTCTTATTACTATCTTAACCTATGCGCGCAGTAAATTCTAGTTATGAAATAAATGAGAGATAATCAGTTATTAAGAATTATTAAAGGAGTCCTAAACTCCGAAATTATATATATCAAGAAAATATATCAAGAAAATATTGAAGGAAATATTAAAGGAGTTCTATCTCCGAAAATGTCTAACTTATATCAGGAATATTAAATACTAAAGTTCAAATGAGTATTTAATATTAATATGAAATAACGAATCAAATTAATGAATGAATATTACAGGAGAGTGAAAGTACGGTACGGTATTGAATGCTACGGCCTAAATTTATACAGGTTCTAACGGAATAAACGGAACGGTCTACGGTACAATAAAGTCGCGGTGTCTAAACGCGAGACTCTATCCCGGGTGGTCTGAGGTCGCACCCTACAGTCCAAAAGAGAGTCAAGATCAGTGAGCTTGGTCGGGAGCGCCCGGCTTGGCTGGTCGATCGAGACTGCTCGCTGCTGGTCTGGCCGGTCGTTATAACTGCGCTCGGGTGCGCTCTGGCTGCGGGAAGCGGCGCGCCTATCGGCGGCCTGTGAACTACGGTCCGGCTCATCTGGCGGATGGCCGGTTGACTCTGGTGACGGGATGTAGGCCGTCGTTCGATAGGGTATCGATCGCTGGATCGATGTGTTCGTATGGTAATTACCATACGCTAATGACGGGTTATCGACCGTCGGCTGTACATCCCGTCACACCCCCCTCCTCTTCGGGGTGTAAGCGGAACGCTTATGGGGGTAGTGTTTGTACTATTCTAACTTATTTGCTATTCTTAACCTATTGCTTATTCTATTGCTATTTACATTTGCGGGTGGCCATGATCCGAATATTTATTATTCGTCCACGTCGTTCTTCGTGAACGACTTGAGATCGCGTACGTGGATGTGTGTGACTATCTTTCCTCGTTCTGGTTTCAGGTCGAATATCACGGGCGATATTACGCGATGTACGGTGTACGGCCCTTCGTAACGAGGCGCTAGTTTGGCGTTTCTATTGGCGGCCTTGTCGGAGAGGATGTGTGTCCTCCTTAGGACTGTCTGTCCTAGCTGGGGTCGCCAGTCTCGGTGTCTCAGGTTGTAGTAGTGTTGTTGTTTCTGGAACGCTCGTGCGAGGTTCACCCGTACGAGTTCGTACGCCTCTCGTAGCCTTTTTAAGCGGGCTTCCGCGGTTAGTCCGTCGTTCTTCCTCTCGACACCCCCTGGTACGGGGAGTTCTCGGCCGAGGTTTAGGTACGCTGGTGTGTACCCCGTGGCGTCGTGCTTGGACGTATTGTAGGCGAACGCGAATTCTGGTATGAGTTCGTCCCACGTTTTCTGGTTCTGGTTAACGTACTGGCGGATCATCGTTTTCAGCACTCGGTTGGCCCTTTCGACGGGGTTGCACTGCGGTGTGTACGGCGGTGTTCGGCGGTTCGTGATGTTGTACTGCTGGACTAGCTTCGTAAACTCCTTGCTATCAAACTGCTTCCCGTTGTCAGTTGTGAATATCTTTGGACATCCGTGTCGGAGTACGGCTAGTTCTTTGACGGTTTTCGTGACGGCGGTGGCGGTGCCGGTTCGTAAGGGTTTTACCTCGACCCATTTCGTAAAACGGTCCTGTATCACCACTAGCTGTGTGTGACCCGTGCTTGACCGGGGTAGTGGTCCGACGAGGTCTACGGAGACGTGCTCCCAAGGTTCGGTCACCAAGGTTGCGTGCATCTGTCCGGCGGTTGCTTGCTGCATCGGTTTGTTTCGCTGGCAGTTACCGCATGCTCGTACATACTGGGTTGCCTCTCTTAACATACCGGGCCAGTAGTAGTTTCGGGCTAGTCGGCTTAACGTTTTGGCGATGCCAAGATGTCCGGCGGTCGGGTCGTCGTGGTTCTCCGAGAGCACTCGCGCGCGTTGCTCTTTGGGGACACATCTTTTCCAATCTTCTTTCTCGCTGGTGTCGTTGAAGTCGAGTGTGTGGAGGATGTGTTTGTATAGCACACCGTCCTGGATACAAAATTCCGGGTTGCGGTCGGGTTCGTCCTGTACGGCCTTCTTCATCGTGAGGTACCACGAGCATGTGATCGGTTGATCGATTGCGTGGAGGAAGTTCCGTGACAGTGCGTCTGCTACAACGTTTTCCTCTCCCTTTCGGTAGCGGATCTCGAAGTCGTACTGTTGTAGTTCGAGGGCCCATCTAGCGAGTCGGCCTGAGGGGCTGTCTAGTTTTTGTAGCCACTTGAGGGACTGGTGGTCGGTGATGACGGTAAAACGGTATCCCTCTAGGTATGCCCTCAGTTTGCGGATTCCCCACACAACAGCGAGACACTCTTTTTCTGTGACGGAGTAGTTTCGCTCTGCTTGATTTAACGTACGGCTGGCGTAGGCGATGACCCTTTCTTCTCCATCCTCTTCTTGGGTCAGGACGGCGCCTAGGCCAATGGAACTAGCGTCGGTTTGCAGTGTAAACGGTTTGTTGAAGTCAGGGCAGGCGAGTATTGGTGTTGTGGTGAGGCGCTCTTTTAATTCATGGAACGCTTCTTCCTGAGAGGCTTCCCATTGCCATTTTGTCCGTTTTTTCAGGAGTTCGTGCAGGGGTGCTGCGATCGTGGCGACATCTGGTATGAAACGTCTGTACCACGATGTGATTCCTAAGAATCGGCGGAGTGCCTTCCTGTTTGTCGGTGCGTTTATCTTCCGGATGGCCTCGATTTTGTCCGGGTCGGTACGGATGCCCTGTTCGTCGATTACGTGGCCTAGGTATTTTGGGTTCGTCACGCAAAAGTGGCACTTGTCGGCGTTCATTCGTAAGTTCGCGGCGCGGAGTCGGCGGAATACCTCGCGTAGGTGTTGCAAGTGTTCGTCGAACGTTTTGCTTACCACCACGATGTCGTCTAGGTAGGCAAACGCGTGTGGCTCCATGTCTGGTCCGATCACCTGGTCTAGAAGGCGTTGGAACGTGGCTGGCGCTGAGTGGAGGCCAAAAGGCATCACCTTGAACTGGAATAGTCCCCTCCCTGGGACTGTGAATGCGGTAATCGGTTTGCTCGCTGCGGTCAGTGGTATCTGCCAATACCCGTTCTTGAGGTCGATGGTGGTCAGGTACTTTGCTCCCCTGAGCTTGTCGAGGGTAGCGTTTACCTGGGGTAGCGGGTAGGCATCGCGCTCGGTCACCTCGTTGACTTTCCGGTAGTCAATACAGAACCGTATTTTGCCGTCTTTCTTTTTGACAATTACTACGGGGGAGCTCCAGGGGCCGTATGCTCGTTCGATCACCCCCTCTTCTAGCATTT